>RJWJ010024015.1:0-25248 GCA_004363605.1 Indri indri
AAGAGTAGATAAGGGTATCGAGATTGTAGTCTCCATGTAGCTTTAAAATTTTTATCTAGACATATTTAAATGCTAGTCTTGAGGTTTATATTGCATGTGAAATTTCTTCAGTCATCTTGAGGGGCTGTTACACACCTTCCAATCTTCCTGTAATTAAGGCAGTAGTTTTGTTGTCATCTTGTCACAACTCATGAGAAAAACTGTGAAAACTCAAGAGCATATGCAGTAGTAAGTCAGCATTCGACAGCTATATGTAATTTTGCTTTGCATTTTGAGGCACTTCATTGCACCTGTGAATAGTCAGCTATTCCATTCCCATTAACTACTTCCCCACTTCCACACTCAAAAGAGCCTAAAGAATTTTTCCTTGTTTGTTTCCTTAAAGTTTCTAAAAGATATCTTGTTTCACTTGCCACCAGGATATTTTGGAGACTCAGGTTTTGGTGAATATAACAATAAATCAATTTCATATTATTTTTGAATTCAGTAAAATTAAAACTTTATCCTCTATACACTTTTGTGGAATTTTATTACTATAAAATTAAGTTAGAGCTCATTCAGATGAATTGTAAATATTCCATAATATGGCAATATTGCACTAATAAATTGTTTTGTAATATTTCATATTGTTTTTGGTAAAAGCAGAATCTATCACATGAAGAGTGATAATGTGGAATATCAAACAATAAAGATAAACATGTATCTCCATTGTTTGCTGGGTCTAGACAGAATCATCCACACATTAGAAATTTTTTGCTTCACTCATATTACTTCCAAATATTAAAAACATGTTTTAAGTTTCTAGAGATTAAATAAAGAATAATAACTCATTACTAAATCAGGAGGTCCTTCAAGGAGAATCCCAGAGACTTTGAATTTACTATATTTTATTATAACTGAGAGCATAGATCTGTTATTGATATCAAAGTGAATATAGCTGAAGAACAGAATTATAATTGGAGTTGTTGGTAGGCAGAAAATGACATTAAATTCCCAAATATAAGAAATTTCACAATGACTTTGCAAATATAAAGTTGGGCATGATTGACACGAGCACTATGGCTTAAAAAGGCCTGAGAACTACCCATGAGTCAGCAATGCCTGTAGGTCATTGATTATTGTTCTTAAATATATATAAATAAGAACACAGAATTAAGGGCTTTGCAAAGTGACTTTCCCTATATTCAACACTGAGTAAGCCTTCAAAATCTATCAGTTTGTCTACTTGTGAACTCTATATTTTAATCAATTGACAAGGGCACAAAGGGGAAAAATGGAAATAATAGGAGTGCTAGAAAACGAATGGTAAAAGGATAATGCAAAATGATTGGGATCATTTACTCTGTATTAAAGGAGGATGATCATAATTCTGAGTAAGTGTAGTTATATTGTATGTATGCAGAGGGGAAATTAAGTGAATGTTACCTGTACCAAATCTAGAATACAATATAATGGTTTTGAAACAATTTGTAATTTTTTTATTATTAGAAAAATTATTGATAAATTAATACCCTGAGACATTTGATTAAGAGGAACAAAGGAGACCATATAATTTATTGTTCCAACAATGCATGCAAGGTTCTTCACTTAAGATGGGTAGGTGAGGTTCTTAAAAGAAATGGGAGATTTGGTGAACTTTAATTGTTTCTGGACCATTGATCTTTGTGACAACTGTCACTAAAGTCTAATTTTTACTCATTCTAATTCAGCTTTTTGAGATCTGTAGGCCCAACTTCACTTCTTAACTACAAAAAAGAAATACTACAATGCTTTGTGAACCAGATGTGGGAGGCACCAGATTCATTTTCAGTGTAATCACCTTCTTGTTTCTTCTTTATCTTAATTTTAAATGTTTTTATGATAAAGTAACACATTTTCATTATTAAACAATTATGAAATGTAGGAAAATCAACCATAGTTCCACCATTTAATTTTTTTTTTTTTTTTTTTTTTTTTTGCCTTTTTCTATTCTTGAATCCCATTCTATATAATGAATATACCATTTAACTTTTTGTGCCTTCTCAGCTTTGGAACAGACCGTGGTAACCCAAGAGTAACATCAATACATTTTCTATTGCTATCAAATATAGATCCTTTGAAGAATTTTAAGCCTGTTATTTAAGGTTCTTTTTCTCTCAGTGAATACTCTCCATCTTTTGAAGAAGTCGTTCTCCCACTACAATCTCATATATTTTACTGGCCATGGACTCATTATGACCTTAGATGGCATAAAGATTTGGGAATACACCCACTTGAACTTAGGAGAAAGTTTAAAATATCCCCTTGGATTTATGTATTTTTGCTTTCTTACCAATAAAATTTTATTGGAATAAGATATTGATTTAAAATAAATTTTGTTTATTTTAAAAGGCCACATTACCTTTTGAGTCTATTTATTTTCTTCATTCAGTTTTACTGCAGATTTCTTGATGCCTCTGCTTTTGGCTATCAGATATTTTCATCAATGATACCCATTTCTATTCCATGCAGTCAGTATTCACTCTGTTTAAAAATAAATTATCAACTTCATGTTTTCAAATCCTTCTCTTGATAAATATTTTAGTGAGGTATTTCTAGAGATGAAGAAAAAACCTGTAAAGGTCAAACTACCGAACCATTTTTCTTCCTTTCTTATACTTTCCACTTCAAATGTTTTACTATGTAATGCTAAGGTAAAATCATCTCATGATTTTTTCCCCAAAAATGTTATTCTATAATCCATATAAGAAATGAAATTTAAAATTTAAATTTGTATAATGCTGAAGAGAAAACTATCATCAGATTTACTCATTAGTTTGCTTTTGTTTAGATTTAGCTTTCAAGATGTAAGAAATACTTTCTACATTCCTTCTCCATGAATATTTGTAAATTGACTGCCACCAAGTAGCAGGTACTATTATGAGGTACCATATTCATACCTTTAAGGCTTCTTCCATCATTAAAGCAGTCACTATCTTTAATTTTTGTTATGGGGATTTAATTATTGGTACTTATTTCATATTTTGATTAATTTTGGTTTTTAATTTTCACTACCTGTCATGCTATGTTTTGTCATGATCCTTCAGATGGGTGCCATTTTAATTATTATTCCAGGGATGCATTTTTCTCATTTGTTATTACCTTAGTCCTTTTAGCTGCTTTCAGAAGGCTAATATCAACTTTCAGGGGTAAAGTGTGAAGAACAGATTGCCTTCACACATTGATAATTTTGAAGATTTACAAACAAATTTAAAAATATAATTCCCATTAATGTGCTTAATAAAATTTGCTAAGATCTAAGTAGTACAATCCTTGAAATTTGCATTAGCAAAGTATTAAGGAAACATATGGTGAACATCAGTAAGTACTAATAATATCTACAACTCATTTCAATTTACGAAGCATATTAAGTGAAAAAAATGTAAAAAAAATCATCAAAGTTCTTTTCTGATAGCATCATTTTGTCATGAAGTGGTATTGACCCTTGGTTAAGGGTGAAGAAACTGTATTTTAAATATATATTTTTATTTTGTGCTTAATTATATATGGAATTATTGCAGTGTAGTAAAAACAATTTGGATTTTAGAATTAAGAGAATTGGATTTGAATCTCAGTCCATTATCACTGCCACACAATTGGCCTTGGAAAAGTTATTTAAATTACATGTGCTTCAGTTTACGTATCTGTAAAGTGGGGATAATTAACTCCAGCGAGGTTGAGGGTCTTCTTTAGGAAAAGGAGTACCAATTTAAAGGATAGACAAGAACTCAAATGTATTGAGTGACTTAAGTGTATAGTCATAGTACTTTTATACTACTGATATTAATTATATATACTTATATACTTACACATCCTTATATATCGTATATACTTATGTATATATAGATGTTCCCCAACTTATGATGGTTCGAGTTAACAATTTTTTGACTTTATGATGGTGTGAAAATTATTATATATTGAGTAGAAACTGTACTTTCAGTTACCCATAGAATCCTTCTGTTTTTCACTTTCAGGACAGTGCTCAATAAATTACATGAGATATATTCAACACTCTATTATGAAATAGGCTTTGTCTTAGATGATTTTTACCCAATTGTAGGCTAACGTAAGTGTTCTGAGCACATTTAAGCTGGCTGGGCTAAGCTTTTATGTTTGGTGGTAAGATGTATTAAATGTATTTTTGACTTAACAATATTTTCAACTTAAGATGTGTTTAAAGAGACATAACTCCATCATTGATCAAGGAGATGCTGTGCTTATATACTTATATACTGACTTATATACTTACATGCTGACATTAACATGTGTAGGAGTTTTATCACTGGAACACTTATTTCCTCAGGCTGTTACTTCATTGGTGGCAGTTTTGCTTGTCATTTCTATTGGAACTGACAGACTTTTTCAGGACAAGGTAGGTCAGATAGACTAAGAAGTGATCCAGTATGTAGGGATGAGATTCTACAGAAGAGCACTACTACAAGATTTGGCACTGAAAATACAAAAAGATTGATAAATTCTATTTCATATTAGTTCCTGCAAAAAAGAATGAAAAAAAACCCATGTTGGATTTATAATTATATTTGCTGTATTTTCGAGCATTGTCCTGACAGGACAGAACTTCTTTTTAGACTATGGATCAAGGAGAGATGAATCTTCCAGTTACACTTTCACATGTTTGGTGATTGGAAGAATTTTTTCACAAACTAGATTTTGTGCCCATATATTTAATATTTCCAATCTAGTTTGTCCTTTAATAGTACATGTGCTTCTGCTTCTAGAGCCATAGGACATAGACACTTCATGACCTAGACACCGCATGAGCTACTTTGTTTTACCATTCTGGGTAAGTTGGCACAGTGTCAATGAAGAGTATTCTTGGAAGCCATTCCTAGTCCTGGAGGGCTAGCAGCTCCTCACACATAAATACATCCCATAAACCCTAACTAATATATTCCCAAAACATCGTCCTCTTACTACCCAATATGAAAAGTATGATGGAGAAGAAGTCAATCTGGAAAGAGACAACAAATTTAACTGATTGTGGTTAAAATATCTGATGTAGAAAATTTACAAAAGTGTATGACTATTTAAGCACATTGTCAAACACTTCCCAGAGTCTTAGGGGCTAGAAACTCGAGCTTCTTTCAGTTTATGCTAAATTTGTCCTTGAATCCTACCTATTTTGAGACAAGAGAAGCCTCAGGAAGCAAAAAGGCACTAACTGGGCCAAGAAGGAATACAACTGAAAAATGTTTATGAGGTAAACTTAAAAAAGCTTGGTGCCTTTTGGCCAACATCACATTGAACCTCATAAATATATACAGTTATTCGTCAATTAAAAATAAAATTAAAATACGCATAGTTTGCTTTAAAACAAACAAAAAAGGACTTGGTGATGGTCTACAAGTGAAGGAAGAAAGGAAGAGAATTTTGGCAAGACCCCTAGGGCTCTGAGATAGAAGCGCTATGAGGAGCAGTAAGTTTTGACACAGATGGAGTAGGCTGAGGAGATGATGAGAGAGGTTTTGGACCATGTTGGAAATGCAGAAGTGTTTCTGGCTCAACCAAGTAGATATTTCTCATGACACTTATGTATTCAATTCTGAAACTCAGAGGAGAACCAAGGAGTTAGAGGCTTGTATTTGGAATCAAGACAATGGATGAGAGAACTTCCCCCTCCACATATACATGCAAATACACAAACACACTTCGCTATGGACAATACGAAGGGCAATACACCAGCAGAGAACTCAAGAACACCAGTTTTTAAAATGGGCGCAAAGGAAAGGATTTGGAATTGAGAGAAAGATAAGAAGAAAACCTGGGATAAGGCATGCTGTGGAATTTCTGGGAATAGAGAGTTTCACAAAGGAAAGAGTTCAAAAGTGACAATCAAATCGAGAAAAATGTGCTGCAGTTGAAAGCCGTGGGTTGAGGTGAGAAAGCAGAGGCAGGTAAACCACGTAGAGGAGCAAGCTGGCCAAGAGAGCAAGGGGAGGGGGCTGGATATTCGCTGGAGAGAAACGCTAGGTTAAGAAAAAGATTTCTCTCTTTCAGCATGGGAAAAACTTGGTTATGTTTACAGATTACAGGGAACAAGTCAGTAGAAAAGGAAAGCTTTGAAACTCAGGAGTAAATGGAAACAGATCCTCCAGAGAGCTTTTTTCTATCTGCTTAATTCTCTCTTGCCTTCTACCTACAGCATGGATTGTGTCTTTTCCATGTGTACTTGCAGCACTGTCCATAAATATACGATTATATGTAATAGATAATTATCTATTTTGTCAATATTTCCTACTACAGCATTTGGGTCCTCATTCAATCCGTCTTTAAATCCTTTTTGCTGAGAGCAGTGTTTATTGAAAGAATGTCTATGTCGAAGGAGAGAGGGAATGATACAGGGATAGAGAACAGAGAAGGAGGGTCTGTCAGACTAGAAAAGGGGACTTTTCACAATGTTTTGAAATTAGAACTAAATGATGAGGCTGGGCTTAAATATTAAGTTGTGCGTACAGAGTTCAGACCATGATTTTATTTGTGCTTGCAGGCCCGGAAGAATTCCACCTTGATTTTAACATTTTCTAGATTCTTTCCTGGTGATTTTTCCCCCCTCTTTATTTCAGGCACACATTCCTAGCTGTACCGGGAATGCAGGGAGAATATATAGCAAGGGATAGTGGTGAATGGGATCATCAAATAAAAACATTTTGAAACACTGAAAATTGTATTTGAATGATTTTACAACTCTCCAGGACACTTGGTAAAGTAAACCAAGAAAAATTTTATACTGTGTTTTCTCTGTTTCACAATCAAGGGCTACTTCTTTTATTCTAGGCAGCTGTTTATTAGATGAATGCTGTTTGTCAAAAATTAGACAAGGTAGGAAACTGAGGATGATAGTCCACTTGTCATCAATACTTTAATCGCCCAAAAGAAAGAAGAAATAAATGCATGGTCTTTGATTGTGAATCAATAATGTTATCTTCATTTGCAAAGGACAGCACATTAGAACACGTTGATTTAGAGTTCCTTATTCCTGTTGCATAAACACACAGGTCGCTAATCATCAGCTACTAAATATATTTTCCAAAGGTGAACAAAAGAAGTGGGTAATTTGATGCTTCTTAATTAAGCTCACGACACAGTATTTTTTTTACACTTTTACAAGCATTTGTTTATGAAAGCTAAATGAGTATGGATTTCTGATGGAAAGATTCCCACCCCCCATCAGCTGTGAGTGATTCTGGCTAGTAAATTATACACTGTCCTCTACATTGCCATGTAAATGACCTCAACCCTGACCTTGACACAGCAGTATTTCTAAGAGAGAATAATAATTTATTCTCCATGTTAGATGAACTAAGCCCATGGTGGTTCTCAGCTATAATTCTGTACTATTTACTGAGAAAAATAGTCCTATATATTTAGATAAATGATGGGGGTAGGGGAGACAGAAAGAAAGAGAGAGAAACAGACATTTATATAGATGGATTTAAAGAATAGAAGAATGGACGTATGCTGGGGTTTGGGGCAGGCAGTAGAGAGAGAGAAACAGCTACCCGAGTAGATGGCTAGGTAATGTGACTTCACAGACATGAAAATTTTCTAACTTCATATACATCAGGTTAGTGTTAACTAAATCCTTTATCAGACCTCAAAACTTGTTTTCCTTATACAAGGATATATGAAACACACACACACACACACAAACACACACACACACATCTTTGAGGATTTTCTAGGGTTATAATAATGATTTATATATGCAAAATTTCTATACGTAGCACTAACATACCTATGAGAATTCCACAATTGTTATACAGACTATTAAACATTTCTGTATCTCTCAGCTTATATTAGCCCATTTTAAAGCTTTGTTTATGTGTATATAAACCCCTACATTAATGTTTTGTATTCTGAAAATTTCACCCGCACAGCGCCAGTCACTTAATTGCACTAATTATTATTCACACATTAACGCCTATTAGTCAGCATGGGTTTCATTCTATTTTTTTTTTTTTTTTAACATTTTAGCCAGCATTCAGATTTTACTTACTTGGCAGAAACGACTTGTTATAGTGGTTTTCAAAATCTGGCAGTAAGCCTAAGAAGCCACCACTTTTGCTGTCCAAATTTCCTCTTCCAGTCATCATTATCGATCTAAAGAGACAATCTGTTAAGCTCATTGAAACTTTCTGGGAGGAAACGTGAAGTGGAACTTCAGTAGGTCCCCAGATTCTATTGCCAAGCAATAGAGAACAATATTCTACCAAACTGGGGTTCAATTATGTTATGTTTGATATGCAATTACTGGTAGAAATTTTATTCTTTTTTAACCATTATAGACCTTTAAAGTCAGTATTGTTTCATAGAAACCTTAGAAAAGAAACATTTAAGCATATGCAGGAGCATGACATGACTAAATTGAATCCTAAATATAACATATATTAAGACAGATTATTCAAGCCAGCCTATACTAAAAGATTGAAAATATTCTTAAGAATTTGGACACATATGGTAAGAGTGAAGTTGAAGTTAATCTTAAATATTACTTGTAGCTTGCTGGGGATACTACTTTAAGAGCTGGCATTGATTGAAAGGCTGTTGTATTAATTACTTTTTACTGAACAATGTTAGAAAGTAATCTTTTCTAAAACCCTATACACTAAAAAATATTTCTTTAGATGGTTCAAAAAATAACTGATTTTATGGAGTAAATTGTTGAAAAGAAACCACTGGATTTGTATACAATAAAAGCAATAAAACACACCATCACATTCTCCCATAAACTCAGCATGGTAGACACAGAGTCTGACAGAAGCTCAGGGTTGGAGGAAACCCTCAGAAAAGCCAGCAGAGAAGGAGAGGTTGGAAATTTATGAGGGCAGAAAACCATGCCCTGACACTCTGTTCCCTCAGATAGTTCCTCGCCCATTAGATGAAGTTCAAAGTCCATCTGGAAGTCTCTGCTTACTGGTCAATCTGACCTTGGGTAGACTCTTTAGCTGGGCGTACTCCATTTAAAATAAAGTGTTAAGCTAGTCTCTTCAAACTGCTATTGATTCTGGAAACCCTGTTCCAAGGCAGTGAGCGCTATAGCATCCCAGAGGATTAAGTTTGAAATTTGGGCTCCTCTAGAAGCTGGGGAAAAAGCTGTGGAGCAAAGGCTTTAAGGAACCCAGATAGCACCCGCAGTAGGAACCATCAGTACAGTGCAGGGGAAGTGCACTCAAAGAAGATCAGAGAATAAAAGCAAAACCAAAGACCACAAGGCTCAGGCAGGACTCAGGAGACTAAGAAACCAGTAAATGGGAATATAAAAGAAAGAGTAAACTGAGTGTCTTAGTCAGGGCTTTCCAGAGAAATAGAACCAATAGGATATATATAACAGGAATTGGCTCAATTATGGAAGCTGAGCAGTCCCACAATCTGCTACCTGTAAGCTGGAGAACAAGGAAAGGCAGTGAGGTAGTTCAGTTCAAGTCCAAAGGCCTGAGAACCAAAAGGCTCATGGTATAAGTACCAGTCTGAGTCTAAATGCCCCAGAATCAGGACAGCTGATGACCTTGAGCAGAAGATGGATATCTCAGCTCAATCACAGACCAAGTGAATTCACCCTTCCTCTTCCATTTGGTTCTGTTCGGGCGCTCAATGGCTTGTATGCTACCCGCCCACATTGGTGACATTGATCTTCTTTATTCAGTTTGCCTATGCAAATACTAATGTCCTCCAGAAACACCCTCATAGACACACCCAGAAATGATGTTTTACCAGCTGTCGGGGCATTCCTTAGCCCAGTCAAGTTGACACATAAAATTAGGCATCACGCTGGAAATCCCCTGGATTGGTTGTGGTTAGAAGAAAATAAGATCACAGACTGGAGATCCAAGGACGTATGAGAGCCAATGGGCTGCCAAAGTGTCCTTTTGAAGTGGTAACTTGGGGCTATTCCTGATAATAAGAGGACTCTGTAGATATGGAAAGGAGGAGGGAGAGGCTGTCAGGGGCACCTCACAAAGCTCTTTCTGATACCTCACATCCAGATGAGGGTTCTTCTGGCTTTGCACTTCATGGCATTTGGCTTGTTCTTTCTTAGAACTTGTGGTGACCCACACATTTATTCTCCTCCCTCCTTACACTTTAATCTCTAGAGGTCTAGATTATGCATTTATTCTGCAGTTCCTTGTGCACTGCTTTACAAAGTGCAAATCCAAAGTAAATAATTGAAATATAATGGGACTGAATGACAAATACTTACACAGCTTTTGAATTTTATTTTCTGTGGTGCTTATCAGACTTGGTTTGGTTATTTAATTCAATCGCTTGGGGTGTGGTAAAAATGATGCCAAGGTCACAAGTTCAGTCCTTGTGTGAATAAATTGCCGAGCTCTATTTTATGGCCAGAGTCCATCGGCCAGCTGTCTTGAAAATGCATGACTTTGGACACCAGAGGATAAGAAGGGATTTGGAGGATCAGAGGAACCTCAGCACCTCTGATGACAAAACAACTCAGAGGCACTGACTTACAATCAGTTGGTCTTTTCTCAGAGGGCCCTGTTGTTTTCTTCAGGAATTCTATTTTAACATTACAATGTTATCCTGTTACAAGTCCCAGAAAAGAATGAGCCACAGATAGAACTTGGCAGCATGATGGAAAAGAGGGTAAATCATTGGAACACCAAGGTTTGAATCTTTTAATGCCTCTTATGGCTAACACAGTTACTTGGACAAATAGGTCACTTTTATAAGCCCCAATTTTACTATTTGTAAAAACTTAATTCATAGGATTGTTGTGGGTATTAGAGGAGATAATGTGACAAATAGATGCTCAGTAAATATTACATATTAGTAACAATTTAGAGTTGCAAGTAGACTGACAGAAAATGGCTGACTACAAATGAGAATAGCAGGGATCTAAGAATCAGACTGTCACGGCTGTCAAGGATCTCAGCGATAAATCCAATCCTGAATTTTACTGATAAGAAATTGAAGAATCTCAAGTTTAAGAGCCTTGCTTGGTAGTCACAGACTGACAAAGCTGAGACTAGAGCCTTCATCTCCATGTCCAATCTCAGTGCTCCTTCAAGTTTAGCAATAGGAGGCAGTCTGAATTCTAACAGGGAATGTAGTAGTATTTAAAATGCTTTAGTGAGGTCTCTGATAAATGTGAAAAACACTATAATTTGGTTACTTAATTCAAACAATATTTACTGAGTGCTTACCATAGGTCTGACACTGCCCTAGGTACTGGGATGTTTGGGATGCAAAACAGGCCCTGCCCTTGTGAAGATAAATCTCTAGAGAAAGATTATTGTATATATAAAAAAAAAATGAATGCAATTCAATGTAGTAAAAGCCCAAGGAAGGGACTGTACAGTAAAAGAAGCTCTGGAATGTCCCAGGAAGAGTTGTTATTTGAGATACATCTTCAGAGCAGCTATATTATGTTATACCAGTGCTATCAGAGGCCACCGATTCCTTCTCCTACATCTGCCCTTAGAATTGCCTATCAAAGAATACTTTAAGAAAAAATTACCAGAATTTTCCTCAATGTTTTATTTATGTGTATGGTTGCTCTGTGACCATTTGGTAGTAGAATGTGAACTTGAGATTCAAACAAAGCAAACAGTCTAAAATTTTATTAAGTGGCCTTTTGATACGTTGAATGGCTTGGCAATAGCAAAATTCCTACCTCTAGGGATTTTGCAAGGTTAATATCCAGATGCCTCAGCTCTGCATGTCTGAATGTTATTGTCCAATGAAAACTGATATCACCTTATTTTTCTTCAGTGTTTATATTATTCTCACTCTTGAAAGCAGAGGTGGGATTTATAACCATTGTTGCTCACTATGTGTGCCCACCTTCTCCTGGGTCTTATTGTCTTGTAGCCATTTGTAATAAGAATTCTTCATTCAGTAACAACTTCCAGAATGATTATTCTTTTCCATTTGTTTGGAGGAGCCCATGGTTAGATAATATTTTGATTGGCTGAAGAATAACTTTACTCTGTGGTCTTGACTTTTAAAAGGAGAATGTTACAAACTTGTTGAATATTTCTTCGGTATCGTCTTCTGCTTGCTACTTTTTTGTGATCTTAGGTCATTCTCTTTGTTAACTAGCTTTGATTCATGTACTTTTTGATCACAAGAGTTGTCCCTTATTCCTAAAACACTACAAAAATTAAAACTGACCAAAATACTTTGGTGGATGTCCTGAGTACTCATGTTAAAATTCAAGGACAAGAATTTGTATTACGTATTTTATTATATATTAATATTACAATAGATTGATTTTTAAAAAGGGAAAATTTGCAATTTTTTTGATGAAATAGATTCCCTGAACTTGAATAGAGTCAATGTCCTAAGTAAAACAAGATGATTGCTAAAAAGATTCCTGTTTGGTTTTTCAGAGAGAGAGTGAAGAGGGGAGAAAAATGTTTCACTTACATGACCAATATCCCTGTTTTTTAAAATGGAAATAAATAAGTACCTCCTCAAAAAACAAAAACAAAAATGGCCACCATCTGCAATTTCTTTAACCAAATTGAGCAGGTATCATGGTTTTGCAGCTTTACATTAGGTTAATATAAAGGCTGTGCTCATTTCACTTACTGTATAATTAGGATTTGAGTCCAAATCCCAGAGTGCATATGACAGGGATTTTCTTGAGGCTACTCTCTGCTCTTCTCAGAATGATCTTCTTATTTCTTGTGTTTCTAAACTCAGGAAAGTGAGTATAAACAAACAATAGATGACCTTTATGAGTAAAACATCTGAGCATAGAAAGATTAATCGACCCCCATCAGCCAGTCATTAAATCAAATAGGAGCTTTTCTTGTACTTTTAAACCTCCAATTTACAGTCAGGCAAATTGTGTAAAAAGGCTGGTAATACAGTGACGCCCAATGCCACTGGGCTTTAGAAAGCTGACAGTTCCTGTAAAATAGTCATTAAACAACCTCTAGAAGAGACTCATCAGCAGATGCCCCCAGGTGAAGGAGAAAGAAAGCTGAGAGAATGAAGGGGAATCTAACATCTTAGCATGACTGAATTAAACAGAGCATATTATGCTGATTTTCAGAGTCAGCCCAGTAATTTAATTTTCGGAGCAGTTCCTTTGATTGTAGCAACCATTTTATGAAACATTAATAAAACTTTGTGTGTGTGTGTGTGTAACACACATCTCTTTTCCATTTCATTAAGAAAAAGGAGTCAACATATTCAAATTTGCTGACCATTAGTTCTGTAAATGCCAAAAAAAAGATGTTGTTATCATTATTTTTGAAAGAGCAAAGGAGCAGAATAACATAGCTCTCACTGTATTATTCCATAGTAAGCACAAAACAAGAAAAAGGAAATAAAGTATATAAAGTTATTACATGTTAGTCTATGGGATTTTACATTAAGACCCTGAGCTAAATCACACTGTAATGTGTAATCCAAATGCAATTCTGTACCTCCTGTATAATGATATCTACTATGCATCCAAATTAATTGTAGAATACACATAGCCCTGTATACGAAGTGTTCATTAGACTTCTGTGGCAAATAGATATTTCTGGATCATGATACCCAGTGGAAACTTGTTTTTAATGATTTTTGTGATACATTTTGAGTAACAGAAGGTTCACAGATATGAATGTATTAAAGAAGGAAGAGACCTTTAAATAATGTGCCTCACTTTACAGAATATGTATGTTCTTAAAATGCACATAATAAAACTGGTTTTTTGCAAGTTAGCTTATATTTTCTCATTTATTTCTATCATAAAACTGAAGATTCATTCTCACTGAAGTAATTTTTGGCCCGAAGACAATGATCACATTTAAGAATGAATCAACCCTTTTAAATCAGTGGTAAATTTTATATTCAAATCTAGCAATTATCCTTAGCCTCAGCTTTTTTGTTATAATTTTTTCTTTTCATTATGCTATCATTATTTTAACCGTATTGTTAATACCTCTTCTTCCCCTTCCTCTCTTTAAAAAATAAATAAGCATATATAAACAAATACGCATGTGTAAGTAAACAAATCGAAGTGATCTTTTGAAGCAATATATAAATAAAAATAAGATTAATGTTAATAAATAGAAAAAATTAAGCCTGGACGGTCAGTCACAGCAAGGACGTGAGAAATGTTAAAGGTGACGCAGTTCTAGAGGACAGTAGGGCTCCAGAGACCTGGGTCTAGTACGGATGCTACAGGTGACTTACTGCAAACCTCACTAGGTCGCTTGGCTTCTCCCAGACTTGGTTTCTTCATCCTAAAATTGATAAGATTAACCAAAGGATTTTTAAGGTTTCTTTCATCATGATAGCTTTGTGATCTTGACAACGGTGTTCTCTCTATGTTGTCATGGTTAGTACTTTCTGTGATTCTTGGTGTGCTTATTAATAATAATGTCTCTGTTAAATTTTTGGCAGTCTTTCCCCATTGTAAGGTGGACATTATTAAAAAGACCATAACCACGTATTATTATATCTAAAAAGGTCATATTCCAAATACTGTGTATGGGTTTAATGGATTATTCCTATATTTCATTTCTAATTTTGTGTGCTTATTGGTTTTACCATATTTCTATTAAATTATAAAACATCTATAATTACTTCCATCCAAAGCTGACAATTTGGACCTTGATATTTGTTTCTATGTATAGGACTCAAAATAATATCCAGTTAGCAGGCATACAATTTACATTTTCTTGGGTATTAATTTTGTATATAGTAGTCTGCAAAGGCTTGCCAGATTTGCTTCATTTCCTCACACCAAACAGGTTAATTAACACTTTAAGTTCTGTATTCTTACAAAATGAATGAACTATTGGTAAAATCATAAAGGCTCACATTTAATCCTATACGTTAGGCACTTAACTAATCACCAACTGTAAAATACCCATAAGATTAAGCACCACATATTCAAGGAAAGAAGGAAATGAAAGTCTGTTGTTTAACAGACTTTCATCTGCAAGAGATTTTATTAAGAGCATCTTTGCTATGTGCCAAGATATGAATGCTTGAGTATAATTCAATTTTATACAAAAGAAAATTCCATTCAAATCTAAAGATAGAATATTTCTATTTCAAGTTACTTTCCACTGAATTACTGAAACGAATTGAAAGATAGCAATCCAAAATCCTAAATGTATGAAACAGGTCTTCAAACAGTTGAAAAATACCATTCACAAATTCCTGGGGCTGTGGTTGACAGCAGAATAAGGCCAACTGTTCAGCTGGGTTAAGGTTAATTCCATGGTGTGTGGTAAGAATACAGTCAACGTGAGTCTCAGAAGCAAATCCAGATTCTGTGTGTGGTCATTTTCTTGTGATTCTTTTAAAAGGGAAGCATAGTGTAGAAGACCAAATGCCAACCCTAAGTTATACCATCTACTGGGCTATACTTTTTTCAAAAGTTTAATCTCCATTGTTAGTCCCATGAAGAACAGCCCTGCCCTTTCTATTTCCTTACGGGGCTGCTTTTGATGGAAAACTTTGTGGATGTTTGTGATATTGCTCAGAGCCCATTGGCAGATGAGCATCTCTTGCTGTGGCCTCCATCATTATTTGCCTGTCTTGTCTATTAACGAGCACTATCATCCCATCGTGGGATGACAGCTGCAACACGTACTCAGGCGCAATAAACAGCTAAATGAGGCGCACAGCAATTTCACTTGTCACCAGCGCCCTCGGCACGACTGGCTGCACAGCTTGATGCATAAATTCATGAGGCTGTTGCATATGATGGAGTATGCTTGGCTGAAAGAGGTGATGGATAGCAGGGCAGCTAAAAATGGCCATCACCTTGACTCTGTCAGGACATTTTTTAAAACTACCCCATCAGCTTTCTTGTATTCAATGCACTATCATAGTGCAGAAAACTCTAAGGTACTGATGTGATACTTTTCTTCAAGAAAGACTTTTTTGGGGATTTTCTCTTAAAGGAGGTACCATGTACCGAGGGGGTTTACATTTATTCATCATTAGCTCTGATGCTGCTAGATTAAATTATGTTTAAGAGTAGAATTTACTGCTGCATAAAAATCCCAGAAATCTATTTAAGTATTAGTAATGGGGGAAAATACAGGAATTAAAAATATTCCAAGTTATACAGTAGAGCTATGGGTTGGTTAACGTGACATTTGAAGAATTTGAAAATATGGCACAGAATATTCAAACTCATAGTTTGAAGAAATAGAACTTCTATATAACTCATTACAACATTAAATAATATTCTGGAGCACATTATTGTATCAGTGTTGGTAATGCATTTTCTAATTAGTATACAAAACACAAGCAAGGACTAATACTCTATAAAAGTGCCCCTATCAAAGAGGCAGTGCAGTGGAGACCTTAAAAATAGCAATGATATAATGCATTAATTTCTATAAAAATATCCTTCTAACCTCTTATTTACTCAGCTTCCTGAACTCAAGCCAGAACTCTAACTACCATAGGTGGGGCCCTGGGTGTCCCAATGAAATGGGCTATACATCCTCTATCTATGTTAGTGGAAGTCATCTAAGGAAGACAAATATAAAGGCAACAAAATCAATGAGGCAGTTTCCTGCAAAGCTTTATACATTAATCTCTATCACACAGAGATATATACGCACACCAGAGCTGGGGAAGGAAGTCACTTGTTCTCTAATAAAAGAGAAAACCCTTGATAATAAGCAATTAATAAAGTTGTCATGATTAGTTATGCAACTATGAATCAACATGCACAGTAAAAATGACCAGTTTCTATAGATATAAAATATCTGTGATTTAATCATAGTGAAAACAGTCATTAATATGGGTGGTTATTCGCATAGCTACTTTCCTTCTCTTCCTTTTGTAATAAAGTAGTGACTCCTGAACAAGAAAGAGCTACTGTAACAATTCAGACATAAACTTTCCTGACAAGAGAGCAAATTTATTAGCCATTTGCTTTTTTATTCTTATCTTCCCATATCCAAACTCATGTTTTTCAAACTCATCCCCTACATTTGGCAAAAGGTTTTTTTAAAAATAAATTTGGAAAAAGGTGAAATCTATAGGGATAAATTTTAGGATTAATCTGAATCCAAAATGTCATACCAAATGATGAAAAATTGTCCCCATATACATAGGAGAAAAATAATTTTAAATTATTTGCAAGTCATAGGCCTTTTAAAGAAGACAATTACATGGCATGATAGCTGGTGATAGCCTTATGATACTGCCCTAATAATCACCTGGGTGGGCCTGGGACTAGGTGGATCTGATGTAGGCAAGAAGGCATGGAAATGGCCATTGTGTGGGAAGAGATGGGGAAGAGAAACTTTGAAGAAGTGGGGAAGATAAAGGTGATTCCCAGTCCAGAAGACAAGAATTGGAGGACGCTGTCAACTAAAAGAATAATGATAAGACCATGCCTTTTCATATCTATGTTATGCCAAGTATTGTAAGACCACGACTATTGGGAGGTAAAGGAAGCAATTGACTCAGGTAAAATATTTAAGGAGGTACAAAGAAAAACCTCAGTAATTAAGATAAATGATATTTTAATGCAATGAAGAAATAGATTAATGGAAAATATTCACGATTGTATTGATTCTATTGATTCTATTGTTGCATAAAAATTGCTACCAGCTTAGTGGTTTTAAAAAATGCCCTTTTGTTATCTCATTTCTGTATGTCGGAGATGTGTGATGGCATGGCTGGGTCTGCTTAGGATCTTAGAAGGTGGAAATAAAATTGTAGCTCACATGTTCTTCCAAACTCGTTCTTATTAATAGCACAATCCAGATTTTTGTGGTTGTAGGACTGAGATCCCATTTCCTTACTGTCTGCTGGTCACTGTCATTCCTTCCTCAATGGCAGCCATGGCAAGTTGAATTCTTAACATACTTCAAACCTCCCTGATTTCTTCTGATTTTTGCTTTTGCCATCAGCCAGAGAAAACTCTCTGCTTTTAAGGGTTCATGAGATCATCAACTGTGCCATATAATATAACATGATCATGAGAGTAACATCTCATCATATTCACAGGTTCTAAGGAGTAGGAAAGGGAATATTTGGGGGCCTGTTTTAGAAATTCTCCCTCCTACGATGATGAAAAAAAAAAATCAAAATTTTAAATGAAGGCAGGATTTAACCCTACACTTGCAGGAATAGCCTTGACTCACTTGCCTTATCCTTGCCCCAAATATGTTTCTGGTAAAAACTTTTTAATTTAGTAAAAACAGACAGCTGGCCCATGGATCATAATTTGCCAATCTGAGTTTTTTAAAAAATATTGTCTGAAAACATTATTTATGTTATTGGTGCCATCCTTTCTTAGATGTTGCACTTACGGTGAGTGTCTCAATCACTTCCCACTTGTCTCATATCTACCTTCTCATTTATTGATCTCCACAACCTGGTAAGACAGGTATGACCAGTTTCTATCACCAATGGGGTTATTAGAGAAGGTAAGTAATTTGCTCATATCTGTACAGATATTGGAAGGCAGAGCTGTAGTCCTAGCTCAGATCCACCTGACTCCAGAGACCAGGCTACTGTCAATACTTGATGGTGCCTACTAAAATGGTGCTATGGTTTGAATATTTTTTCCCTTCAAAACTCATGTGGTAAGTTCAATTGCCAACATAATGCTATTAAGAGGTGGAGCCCTTAAGAGGGGATTAGGCCATGAGGCCTCCGCCCTGGGTGGGTTTAATGCCTTAATAAAAAGCTTTCTTTCTGGAATGGGCTCACTCTTGGTTCTTCTGCTATTCAGCCATGTGAGCAACCGTGTTCCTTCCTTCTGGAAAATGCAGCATTTAAGGTGCCAGTTTGGGAGTGGGACCGAACTCTAACCAGACACCAAACCTACTGGCACCTTGATCTTGGTCTTCCCAGTCTCCAGAACTGTGAACCAATACATTTCTATTCATTATAAATTACCTCGTCTGTGGTATTCTGTTGTAGCAGTACAAACAGACTAAGACAGAAGGGTTGATGGATAGAGGCGGATATTTCCTTGCAAAGATTATGTCAAAAACACGGAATCATGGAAAGATCCTGAACTTAGATTCAGAGGCTTTTATCCAGTATTCCAACAGTATTAATTTAAATTTTTAAAGCATTTCAACCTCAGGTTGAGATGGTAAGAGCTACGTTTTATAGTCTTTGGAAAGTGTAAGTGACTAGATTGTAAATTCTTTAAGCTTAGGGGCATCTTTGATTTTGTGCATAGCTAGCACACAGTAGTTTTGTGAGTGAATTAATATTGAAGGAAGGAACGAACTAAAAAAATATTGAAAACTCTATAATCACTGTCATCTATGAAGTACCAGAAAAGTATGATATGCCTTCTACAGAAATATTAGATGTTCCCATTAGGGAAATATCCAGTTTCTAAGATGTTTTTTAGAGCTGTCCTCTATGATTAGTTTCCTTAGTATAATTGTTAGTAGAGACCAAAGGTCTAGACTATAATATTAGACAAAAGCAGTGGTCTAAGGTTAGTCTCTTGTCCTCTCTAAACTGGTGACACAAAACCGAGCAATGTGCTAACTAGAAATAGCTGTAAAAAATGTAAGTTGGAAAATCTCTCAATGACAAAACAACTTTTATTTGTTTATGAGAACTCAGGTTCTATTGCATTGTGACCATTGGATAGGAAGCAAACAACAACCAAATAACCATTTAACTAGTTCAGATGAAAAAAGGAAAGAGAAAGAGAGAGAGGGGAGGAACAGATAGAGAAAGCAAGAAGGAAGGAATGAAAAGAAAGCAAGGAAGGAAGCAAACGAGAGGAAAGAAAGAAAGAAGAAGAGAAAGAAAGAGAGAGGTAAGGAGGGAGGGTGAGAGGGAGGAAAGAAGAAAGGAGAAAGAAGGAAAGACATTTTTCATGGATATTTCAGATAATTAGATAATACGGTATTTCAAAATACACTGCCTAGATTCTTAACCAACTTTATAATTTAGATTTTAGAATCATTTGCATTTGTTAAATTTCTCTAGAACATTTTTAAGTTGATAAAGAATGTTTTCTTGTTTTGAAGAGAAAGTGACAATTTAACCTAAATGAACAACAGCCAAAGCAGAATGTAAAACGTTGGAAAGAAATCAGGAGGTCTGAGCACATTTTATACTCAACTGTCTTGGCTAAGGTAGAGCTCAACACTAGTATGCTGCAGATGATAGATTGGAGCTGTACTTGGCTCTTTATGGATTTGGCTGATTTCTGGCTGCCCTGAAACCCTTTCTTCCTCTGAATTGCCTTTAAATTCAGGAGAAAACCCAAATAATTATTTTTTAGAGAAAAATTATCTCAATGCAATTCACTTCTAATATCCTCGTTATGTTCTTTTGCTGTTTATCTGTCTCATTATCTATCCACATATTTATATCTATTTAAAACATGAACAAATTACATTTCCCTCAAATTTTCATTAATTATGTATTTTTAATTTATGGATATGCAAATAATAGATTCAGGATATTAAGATACCCTAAAATATTTATATGTGTATGTATGCAGTATCTTTTTCCATTTCCTAATTTCATTCTCTCTCTCTCTTTTCATATGTATCAAAATGAGGTATTACATAGCATCATTTTTATGTAAGAATACTGCATAGACCATACCTGAGTATCAATTGCAGGTGTAATAGCTTGAGATAGCACTGTTTCTCTCTCCTTTCCAACTTGACTTTTTAAAATAAGTCCATTACTATCACTTTCTTGATCACTCTCTTTTCATTATACTGTGCAATGATGAGCCTTTCTACTTTAGGAGTTATGGAACAGAGGCGCTCTACCAGAACTTGACCACAATCCCACTTCAAAATGACAAAATGACTAAGTAGTTACCTTAATCTGTTCTAGAATGAGAAAGTAAATAATTCCTGATTATAACCTCTTTCTTTAACTTCAACATTACTCTCTGTTACAGATCTAATTGTGTCATATCCTTGCCTAAAACAATTCAGTGGCTTCTCAGTGCCTTTAGGATAAGAATATATTCTTAGTACGGTCTGCAGAGCATCCTCTGGGCTGGCCCCTGCTCCTGCAGCTGCTCCCATGCCATCCTCTTTATTTCTTTCTACCATATCAATGATTTCTTCCATTTTCACTCATGTGGACCAAATATTTATATGGACTAATTAATTTACTTTAATACTCAAAGTAACTCTTTGACGTGGATACTGAAATTGTCCCTATTTTACAAATAAAGAAACACACACACAAGCACAAAGAGGCTGCAATAACTTGCCAAAGATCTAAAGGTGAGAAGCCACAGTGCTAGGATATTGACTCATAGCCCAGCACTTAGACACTCCTATAAATGTAAAAAAAGAGGAAAAATCTATTTTGTTGCTGTCTTATTCAGTCTAGCCACTTAGCAAAGCATCTTTGGAAAAACAAGAATAATTAACCCCTTTTCATGTAGTTAATGTATCAGTCTTCCGACTACCTTTTTTAAGAATTCACTTGATCTAGTTTGATATGCACTTCTGTGTAAATACCACCCAATAGTTTTTATGTAGTTTGGATATCTGGCCCCTCCAAATCTCATGCTGAAATTTGATCTCCTATGTTGGAGATTGGGCTGAGCAGGAGGTTTTCAGGTCATGGAGGCTCATGAATGTCTTGATGCCCTCCCTGTGGTAATGAGTGGGTTCTCCCTCCATCACTTCATGCAAGAGCTGGTTGTTTTGAAAAGTGTGGCACCCCTCCCTCTCTTTGCTCCTTCTCTCATTGTGTTACACACCTGCTCCCGCTTCACCTTCCACCTTGATTGGAAGCTCCCCGAAGCCCTCACCAGAAGCAGATGCTGGCACCATGCTTCTTGTACAGTCTGCAGAACTGTGAGCCAAATAAATCTCTTTTCATCATAAATTACCCAGCCTCAGATATTCCTTTATAAAAGTGCAAAACAGACTAACACAAGTTTACAGACCAATTCCTTAAATTTTTATCATGAATTTGATATCCTTTGAACATATATGTTCTCACATTATGCATTGGTTTGTATAATAATTTTGATACTTGATGATCTTGATTAGTTTATTAAGTAAATTAAAAGATGTCCTTCCAAAGAGCTGTTTTCCCAGAGATTACTCTTCCAACTAAGGCAGGAAAAACAAAATCAGATTGGTTTATAACTATAGTATTATAATAGTAAACAAGAATTTCTGAGATATGATGAGAGATAACTTTAAAGTATTAATGCCTCCCCCTCTTTAATGACAATGATATTGAATGTTTATTAAAGAGTTCTTTACTACACACTGGTAGAGACCATTGTTAGTGGAAGGTGCTTGGACTTTGAAATTTATAAGCCTGAGTTTAAACTCTTGCTTTACTGATTACTAGCTGTGTACCCTTGAGCTAGTTAAACTTTCTTAACTCCGGTTTCCTCATTTACAAAATTGATGACTATACCTGTCCTGTAGGTTTTGAGACATAAAAAGTATAGCACTGCACTGACATATAGTAAAGATTATATAGCTAATATTGGGTGTCTTTTTAAATTTTTAATCTCTATTCTAAAATAGATAGTCCTAAATTTGTCGATAATAGTCATTTATTTTTAAAACTTAATCTTAGTCCTCAATATTGCCGTCAATGATGCTAACCATACAAAATAATTGATACCGTAGGGTCGAGATGTACAGGTGAAATTAGCATTCTGTTAACATTATTATTTTTCAGGATATAGATTTCCTCATACATAATTATCTATTTTTTATAAGCCCAAAATAAACATGACTGTTTCTTGTCTGATATAAAGTAGAATTGGCCATCTTGGCTCTTGGTTTAATAAAGATGACTAAAATGAAATATCTATAGGCTCATAAAAATAAATTTATAAATATAAACTAGAATTTAATTGATTAAATGGAATATTTCCAAATAGATGGACACTTGATAACACATGGTCAAAATGTCTTTTCTGTTTCTTGTTGCAGCCACACCAGGCCACTCATGCTTTTGGCCACGGGTTTCGTATTTTCCCCAAGTGTCATTTACTGATCTTCTTCACTCTTCAATCCCCAAACCCCTCCCAATCCATTCTTGTTGCTTTCCTACTACCTTTTAAGGGTCGATTCCAATGCCACCTCTCTCATTTCATCCTTGAAAAAAGACTTTCCTGTATTTTGCTTGTGCACTTGAATACATGTATACTCAGTCATGAGACTGCAAGCTTTTTGATGTCATTTACTATGATAAATTCAAATTTGCCTGTTACATGTTCATGTTTAACCCTTAATAAATTTCATCAAGCTTAATTATATTTCACATTTCTTAGATCAACTTTGTTCAATTATTGAAATGAAATCTATATCCTGTTATACTAAATGCTAAGCATTGTGTTAAATGTTTTATAAAAGTAAAACATAAATGAATATGGCTGGAAATGATCTTATCAATCAAAACTATTAAGTTTGCTAAAAAGGGATCATTAATCCTGATTTTAAAGATGTGGAAGCTGAAGAACTAGAAGATTCTAATATTTTTTTCACTTTGCAAAGTAAGTCTAGAGAACTGAAGTAATATGCTTATTTTCTCCACTTAACCCACTAGGGAGCCCTTATTTCACTTTGACTTCTCCTTTTTGAGTTTTCCTCAGAGTGTTCCCAACGACCTTTGCTTAAACTTCCTTGGAAAATTTTCTTTCTTTCCTCTGTGTCGTGAGCACCTCATTTTGTGGCGATAGAGTCTACATTTGGATATGTCATACATATTTAGTTCTTTTTAATCTTACCTCACCATCAGCCCTGCCAGCCCCTCGATCATTTTTGTAGCCCCTCTCTGCATTCACTCCAGTATGATGACATCCTGCTGCTACTGAGGTTTTCATAAATGGACACACTTGTCTGACTCATGATGTGTTATCTCTGCATGTGTGGCCCAAACAGTTTTTATAAACCACTATATCATCCCATGCAATCTCACACTAACTTTCTGTTACTATCATTCCCAGGTCTCATTCAACACTACTATTTTCCAAGTATAGTAGCTCCATTTCCCTGATTATCTGCGAATTTTTCATCCAAGATGCATTACTTACATTTTTCAAAGCCTAAACTTATTTTGATATTTCCTATTCAAAGCTGTAACCTCTCTATATTCATAAACATATTTTCATCTAGTGCTTGCAAACCACACAAATTTTGTGACATTTATAAATTTAATATGATTCAGCGTTATGATTATTAGTATAAATCAATTAATATATTATTTATGTTACATTAATATATTGTTTTTCCCTTTCTCTCTCCTCTAAAGGAAGATAAATCTAAATCTCAGGTAGTCTTGCCACTCAGTCTCTTGCCACAAATTTTGCCCTTTGCTTATATGCCTTCATATCAATGAACGACTGACACATCACTCATTTCCCAGCTTATCGGGGTTAGTTTTCTAAGTTACATTTTAACATATTAAAATATGCATCTGGTTATGTATACATTCAATATTGCAAGTAAATTCTTTTCTTTTTGTTGTTTTACTAGAGTTTGAAAGCTGTGATTCAAGATGTGTTAGGCTTAACCTCTCTTCTAAAATCGATCTTTCTTGTACAGACACTCTGGCTGGTGGTTTTTCTCATCCACCATCTTAGGTGGAAAGAAAAAGCCTCAGAATTCCTTCTACACTTTTTTCTAAGGAGTTTCCACCCATTTAATCCTGCTGAGGGAAGGGATCCCAGGTGATCCCTTATGCATGAAATGCCAGGATGCTGTTTGGATCTGGGGTGAGTACCTGACACAAAGGTAGCCCATACAGAGACCCACAAGGTGGTCTGATGCAAAAATTCTGTCCATACGTGGATATAGCAATGTAGCATATATTAGATTTTTTTATATATCTGCACAAATAATAGAAGTATTGTTATTATAATTTCAATAGTGGAGGAGTTGAGATACAAACACTTTGAATGGTGTGTTCAACTCCACCAGATGGAAGGAGACTTTTGCAGCCACCAGGAATCCAATATTGGTAACTGCAGGAAAGGGCAGAGTTAAACCAATATTGGATTTCCATCCACCACAGAAGTTTCCTCCCTCTTTTTGCATGTGCCCTCTAAAGTTAAAGCTTGATGCTACCCAAGACTCTAGATGCCCCTGGTTGCTGGTAGCTATAATTTTCCCCTACCTCCTAGATCTGAATTTCTTTCTAGTACCCAGAGGATTTCCATTAGAAGGTTGTTCCTTTAGTGAAGAGGATGTTGTATGTATTTTATCTGATGTTTTTAGATGTTTCGTAGTCAGAGATTTTCAAGAGATCTAGTTTGCCATTTTTCCAGAAGACTCCAGT
>RJWJ010024016.1:0-25258 GCA_004363605.1 Indri indri
GCCCTGCCCTGGACTGGACTGAGGTGCTGGCAGCCTTGCTCACCATGGCTTGTGCACCAAGACAGCAGATGGCAGCACAGAGAAGAGTGTAATAAATGCCTTAGTGGTACCACGAACACAGCTTCAGCCTCATGGACACCCTGACAGGATCCCGGGAACCTCAGGTGTCTAAGGAGCACACTGCTGAGAACTATTGTGCTACAAAAAACTCAAGATTTTCAGTCACATCAAGGCCCTCAACACCTTCAGGAAAGCCTCCTCTAGTCTAAGATACTACCACTCGCACAACTTGAGTCATGACCTTCCTGCCAGCTGACCCTTGTTACTCTCAACAGGTCCTCTGAGGGTGCTACTAAGCAAGCTGAGGCCCCCAGGAGTGATCTTCCCAGCTCTCCCCACTACCCAGCCGCACACGCATCCTTAACAACACTGCCAAAAAGGAGGAGACCCTCTCTCTATTCAAAGGTAATCCTCCTCAAGTTGTGGTCAGACCCATGAACCCTTCCCCATGAACCCTGGCCCCATGTGGGCCAGTCACTTCTGTCTCTACTTTTCATTTCAAACTCCCCACTACCACTCACTGTTTCAACTACTCTTGTGTGGTGACCAACAAACCTGTCATTGGAAAACCCACCCACATTTTTCAATCTATATCTTGCGAGGCCTCTGCTGCATGGACACTGTTGTATTTGCCCACTTTCTAAAAATGCCACCTCTGCTTCTGTGGAATCACATGGTACTAGTTCCTTTATTTGTCCATTCTTTCTATATTATTTAACACCCACTGAATGTGTGAGTTCTCCAACTTCTTACGATCTCATTCTTTTAACCAGTCAGCCTCGCACATGATTTCAAAGGTCATGGGTTAATTAACTCCCAGGGCTATCTTGAGCCTAGGGTGATCAAGCTTCAGGTAAAGAAACACAACACAGTGTAGGTAATGAAAGTGTTTATAGCCTATGATCCCCTTTACAACCAATACTTGTTTCTACATGGGCAAGAACAAAGTCTGCAAGCTTTTCAAACATTAGGTTATCTAAGAAATGGAGATAAACTTACAGTTTATTTTAAAAAACAGTATTTTTTAATTAAAAAAATAAAAGTGGGAGAGGAAGAACAGAATTCTTCATCTTTCTTCGCTATGAGGGTCATCTGCTGGTTGCCTGCCACTGTCCACTGCCCTCTAATCACATCCAGCTGTGTCTGCCACGGGGCGGCTCTCAGGCTCGCCCATGCTCCCTGGCTGTGCTGTGGGAATGGTGACACTGGCTTGGCCACCACAACTGGTCAGGGATGGCCACGACATCCAAGCTGAGCCGAAAGAGGCAATAAAAGTCAGCTCTGTGACTCGGGCTGAAATAGGTCAGCGTGAACCTGTCGCTGCTGGTGGCCTTCTTGCCACTATGAGAAAAGAGGCTGACAATAAAGACAGCACAGAGGAAGACAAAGCTGAATGACAAGTAAGTCCAGATTATCATCTAAGTGGCTGTGCCCACAAACCCAAATGCTATTGGATTTTTCAGTTATGAGAGCCAATAAAGTATTGTTCAGGCCTAAGCCAGTGGGCAGTGTGTTCTTGTTATGTGGAA
Organism: Indri indri; assembly: GCA_004363605.1. Lineage (NCBI taxonomy): Eukaryota > Metazoa > Chordata > Mammalia > Primates > Indriidae > Indri > Indri indri. The sequence goes on from RJWJ010024016.1 coordinate 1,590, forward strand.
CTGAAAAGTCCTCAAATAGCTGACCTGCCAACCGTGGCCCTCTGCTCTGTCAATGACTCAGCCAAGTCCCCTCCCTCAGTGGTAACCACTGCTCATCTTTTGGCATATTTCATGGAATTTTTCTCCGTGTTTTCTTTCACAAGGTTGAACTCACACTATATGTAACAAATGCTGTTTTATTTTTCCCTCAGTAAATATTGCTTATTAGTATTTTCCTACACCATCAAAACTTTGTAAAAGTCACTTTTAACGACTTTAAAATATTCCTTTAGGCCAGGCACGGTGGCTCACGCTTATAATCCCAGCACTCTGGGAGGCTGAGACGGGTGGATCATTTGAGCTCAGGAGTTCAAGACCAGCCTGAGCAAGAGCGAGAGACCCCGTCTCTACTAAAAATAGAAAGAAATTAGCTGGACAACTAAAAACATATATAGAAAAAATTAGATGGGCATGGTGGCGCATGCCTGTAGTCCCAGCTACTCGGAAGGCTGAGGCAGGAGGACTGTTTGAGCCCAGGAGTTTTTGAGGTTGCCGTGAGCTAGGCTGAAGCCATGGCACTCTGGCCCAGGCAACAGAGTGAGACTCTGTATCAAAAAAAAAAAAAAAATTCCTTTAAGTAGATGTATCACAGTTTACTCAACCATTTGATCAACACTTGGCATTTAGGTTGTTTCTAATGCCTAACAGATGTCTTAAATTTAATACAGCCCAAACCAAATTCTCAATTGCTACCGCCCAAACTGCTCCTCCTAGAGTTTCCCGCATCTCAGTATTTCATGTGAATTGCATGTTCCTGTCCTTTGTTCATTTATTTATACAATTGCTGTCTTGGATTTTTCCCTGCTCTTTATACACTAATAATATTAATGATGAATCTAACATTAATAACTAATACTTCACTTAACCCTCTTAACTACCCTGTGAGGTGGGAACTACAATTTGTACCAATTGTGAGTTAGGAAATCATGAAAAAGAGAGGTTACAGAACTCGTCCAAAATCAAAGACTCCCTAGTTTGAACCAGAAGCACAGGGGCTCTGTGCTGTGCTGCCTTCTGCGTAGCAGCCAGGATAGGGATCCTTTAAATGCTATTCCATTTAGAACATTTTGGACCTATTGTCCACAGCTGATCTGTTTAATCTTTTTTAAGTTTTAAACTTTTATGCAATTTACTCTATTTCTTTCATGTTTGCTTTCTTCATTTGTTTGTTTTTAGAGCTTAGGAAGACAGTCTCCAAGCAGAGATCAGAAAAATACTGACTACTCTAAATACTGGTAGTTTTTAATTGTACACTTTTTTAAAAAAAAAAAAAGTATTTAATTATTGATTCTTTAGGAATTCATTTTGATGTGTGAATAATGATTTAAATTGATTTTCTTCCAAACAGCTATTCAACTAGCCCAGTACCATCTGCTGAATGATCATCATTTCTTCTCCCTCACTACAGTTATTTTGGAGAGACTCCTAAGCTAAGACTCCTTTGAAGAAAAATCTACAATACTACTGCTTCATGGGATTCAGCAATCAGAAATTTCCAACAAACGTGAAAAAATGTTCAATCTCACTCTTAACTAAAGAAAAACAAATTAAATGCCACTTCCCTCCATTTGGTTGGCAGACCTCAAAGTTCAATACCCAGAATTGCTGGAGAAAGACATGAGACAGAATTGCCAAACTGCCCTCCAGAGAGATTCAACCAATTTACACTCCACCAGCTGTCTCTGAGAACACCTGCTTCCCCAAAGCCTTGACCACACTGTGGGTTATCAAAACTTTTTGATGTCTGCTAATGTGATGAGTGGGGGTAAAAAAACAAAAATTAATTACTGACCTTTCAATGTTCATATCTTGTATACTGAGTAAAATGATCGAGCACCGTTTTCCTATATTTAATATACACTCCCATTTCCTTTTCTGTGAACTCTCATTAACTAGACTTAAAAGCTCCAGTGTTTCAGCTAGAAGGTTATTTATTTATTTTTTTTTGGAGACAGAGTCTCGCTCTGTTGCCCTGGGTAGAGTGCAGTGGTGTCATTGTAGCTCTCTGCAACCTCAAACTCCTGGGCTGGGACTACAGGCGCACGCCACGACACCTGGCTAACTTTTCTATTTTTAGTAGAGAGGAGGTCTCACTTTTACTCAGACTGGTTTTGAACTCCTGAGCTCAAGCGATCCTCCCGCCTAGGTCCCCCAGAGTGCTAGGATTATAGGAGTGAGCCACCACACCCAGCCCAGCTTGAAGGTTCTACTCTCTTGAGTTCCCTGAGGTCTTCCATTTATTTCCTTATGTCATTTTCACACAAATATAGACTATCAGTTCCCTCCATGCACATTCTTAATTTCTTATTGCTGGTTCTACCTCCAGGGCTTTATAAGTTGTTTTTTTTTTTTTTTTTTTGAAACAGAGTCTCACTCTGTTGCCTGGGCTAAAGTGCTGTGGTATTAGCCTAGCTCACAGCAACTGCAAACTCCTGGGCCCAAGTGGTCCTCTTGCCTCAGCCTGCCGGGTAGCTGGGACTATAGGCACGTGCCAACATGCCCGGCTAATTTTTTCTATTTTTAGCTGTCTGGCTAATTTCTTTCTATTTTTTAGTAGAGACAGGGTCTCGCTCTTGCTCAGGCTGGTCACGAACTCCTGAGCTCAAGCGATCCTCCCGCCTCGGCCTCCCAGAGTGCTAGGATTACAGGCGTGAGCCACCATGCCCCAGCCGCTTTAGAAGTTTTGATGGCACAGAACAGAAACTCAAATCTATTTATTAAATGAATGAATTTATGTATATTAAAAAAGTAGAAAAATTTAGTGATATGTTAAATATGGCACAAATTCTTTGCAGCTCCTCCCCCATCAATGAAAGGATTTATTTTCACATCACTTGAACCTGGGCTGACTATGATTTGCTTTGACTCAGAGACTATGGCAGAAGTGCTGTTGTTCTAAGATCTCAAGAGACCTTGCAGCTTCTGCTCCGGATCCTTTGGAATCTTCCCAGCATCGTGAGAAGAAGCCTACTGTAGGAAGAGAGACAATTCCAAGGAGGAGAACCAACTGCAAGATGTGGTGAGGCCACCTTAAACTATGCTACTTGAGGAAAGCCAGCAGATCACTAGTGCATGGCTGATCCTAAGTGAACTCAGGAGACCCACCCAGCTGCACCAGCCCAACAGACTCATGAACAAATGCATGGTTGCTATTTCAAGCCCCTGAGTTTTGGGGTGTTTGTTTACAGCAATAGATAACTGATGTGAACTTCGATGTCCAACACGAGACTGGTTAAAGATGCTTATAGATCATCCCTACAAGGGAATGCTATGGAAAGATCTCTAAGACATATAAATGAAAAAGTTTCAGTCTTGAGATCTCAGATTCTAGACTTACAAATGCTAGTAGTACAGATAGTCATGTAATCCCATGATGTAGGTACTATTACTAATCCTATTTTATAAATAAGAAAAGTGAAGCCCAGAGAAGTTAAGTAGTTTGTCTCAAGGTCAAACAGCTAGTAAGTGGCAGGCTGTGGATTGAACCCAGGAGGTCTGGCTGCAAAGCCTGTGCTCCTAACACATGCTGCTCTGCTGCTCACTCCAGCACCAACTCTCATGTCTTCAGTTTCTTTATTGTATTTAGAGCCTTTCCCCAGTTCTTTATTATATCATTCGCTACCTCCATCTTGAAATTAATTTCCTGGATTTTGGTGGTGTTACTATCTGAATGAACGAACCTCTAAGTTCATGACCTTCATCTAAGGAAAATAAGCTTTAAAAAAAGGCTGAGAAATAATTTGATATAAATCATGCCTACCTATAGAAAAGAGTGAGGAAACAAACAGAGGAGAAAAGTCTGGGAATAGGCCTATTTATCATAAAATCTTAAAGAGGCAGTTTTGTTATATATGCACCTCTTTAAAAATGCAACTCAGGAAATAAAATTTATGTAACATGCTTAGGAGATATAGTATACAAGCCAATTTAAACAGTAACAGGTGCCACTCGTGAAGTTATAACTAAAAAATCCTACAATCAATAAATTATATAATTACATAATTACAACAACATAGGTACAAGCCTGCCTACGTTGGTATAAAAAAAGTTAAAGATTATTTTGGGATTCTGGCAATCAGGAGCATTTCTTATTCTCTTACCTATTCTTTCTACACTTCTAAACTGTCTACAATGATGATAAACTACCTTTATATCAAAGGTTAAAAAGAAAGTTTCTCCTATATCCAAAAAAATTCAATTCTAAATAACCAAGTGTTTCTGAACCTTGACTCAGGTCAATATACAAAGAAATGCAACATCTAAGTAGACAGTTGAAGTTAAATATATGCATATACACATTAATACATACATATACACACATATAGACAATATATAGCAAAAATTAGAAAAAGCTATATTTCCAACAGAAGACTAGATAAAAATACTATAAAATCATTAAAGATAAGCCGTATCTATGTAATGACACGGAAAAACATTCAAAACACAATTCTATTAATAGTGACATTTAAAGAATCATTATAAAGAATTTCACCTCAAATATTCCTGATTTTTGAGTATTTACCAGAAAATGTTAACTTTTAAAACGATTATTTTTAGAAGTTAATTTTCGGAAAAACGTGCATAATGTATGTATTCAGAGAAAGACATTAAAGTGAGTGCCCTATTCAGAGTCCCTGTTTCACTCTTCAGGACTCCTGTGTTTGTAATGGGCCCACCTAGGTAATCAGGATTATCTCCCTATTTCAAAAGTCATCTGATGAACAAATGACCTTAACTGCATCTGCAACAGTAACTCTCCTTTGACAGGTAACCTAATATATTCACAAATTCTATGGATTAGGATGTGGCTATCTTGGAGCGGCGGCTGGAGAGAGTCATCGTTCTGCCTACTAGAGTTTTATAAAAGTATAAAGTTTTAAAAAATAGCTGCCTAATATAATTAAAAGATACAGGTTAAATGGGAATAAAGGATAATACAATTATTAAACAAAGTTAACCCAAAAAACATATCAAAGGATAAAAATCTAACATATCACTTTTTCCTTTTATGGGTGTTATATCTTAAGAAATCTTTGCCTAACCTAACTAAGGTTATGAAGATTCTGTCCTATACTTTCTTCTTTAAGTTTAATAGTTTTAGGACTTTTATTTAGGTCTGTGTTCCATTTGTAGGTTTTTTTTTCATACTGGTGTCTGATTATTCCAGCACCATTTATTGAAGAGACTGACATAAGCAGCAATGTGGATTTTCACAAATCTCAAATGCATTATGCTGAGTGGAAGAATACAGACATAAAATGGCTACATACTCCACTATTTCATTAGTATAACATTCTGGAAAAGGCAAAACTATAGGGATAGAAATCAGATCAGTAATTGCCAGAGACCTGGGGAGGCAACTAACTACAAGAGGGGCACAAGGCAACTTTTGGGGACGATGGAGATATTCCATCCCTCAATTACAGTGGTGGTTACATGACAGTACACCTTTGTTAAAACTCAGAGAACTGCACAACTAAAAAGGGTGAATTTTAATTTTATATAAATTATTCTTCAATAAACTTGACTTTAAAAATTATCAAATGACAAGACAAAAAGGTATAATTCATTTTGCAGGTGCCTAGACCTTCTGAACCCTAAAAATGTGAACATAATTCAAGTTAAAAAGTAGCAAAGAACCTGAAAGATAGAAAACTAGATAGTCATCACTCTAGATAGTCACAGACTCTCTTACTTTCCTGCCACTGCTCCCAAATAAAAAGGGAAGAGGGCAATAAAGAATGAGTACCAAATAAGGCATTATCCAATAGCCATCGGCTGACTTTTCAGGCAAGTGACCTAACAATTTAACAAATTAAACAAATAAACAAATATAAAGCTAAGCCTGAGAAAAACTAATCAATAAAATGATATTTACCTTTGGAGTCAGCATTTGGGAACAGCCTGTTCCATGGCACCTTATTTTTGTGTGGAAGAGAAAGCAAATAGTTTCTAGCTTTTAAATTTATTATACAATTCAGGTCTTCCTGTGATGGGGATCCAAGAATACCTACCAGATAAAGAAATTAGCTGTTAATTATCAAGACCAAGGCAATCATCAGCAGTGGGACAGAATGAACCCTGGTAATTAATGTCTTCTCACCACCTCCCAATGCTTATCTTTCTTTACAAGTTTTCACAAAAAGGTCCTTAACATTTTAAGTCAGGGACGGTTAAAACTCATGCCTACCATAGATAGGTTAAAGAGTTATTAGAATTCTTCTTAATTTAACAAAATGACTTTGATGTAAACCACAGGCGGGCAAACTGAGCAAACCCAGTCCCTGTAGTGTTGGAGAACCTTACCCAGAATGTGGTTCAACTGGTCGAGATAATGCTTCCCCGGAAAGATGGGCCTGTTGGAGAGCATTTCTGCCAGAATGCAGCCTACAGACCAAATATCGATGGACTTGGTATAGCCCTGCAGGAGAAAGGGAAAAAAGGCCAAGAATGATATCTGGCATTCCAGGACACAATGAGCTCTTCCTGTATGACAGGTGCACGACTGATAGGTGTTTGAGCTTCTCCTTTTGAGTCTATGATTCAGAAATTTAAGTAGACAGCACAGAAAAACAAAAATAATTTAGCTTTCTTATGAGAGGTGGAGCAACAAAGATTACTTAACTTCCTCTCTTCAAAGTTGATTAATTTATTAAATTAGAATTTCTGAAGTATATGTCAGTCTTTTTTTTTTTTTTTCAAATGATTTAAGAGAAAGATTTAGAATTCTTATAAATTGGAGCTGGGAAAAGGAAAAAGTAATAACACTCATTGTTTTAGCACATTTGTAGCCCATTTGCTCATTACTGAAAACTTGGAAATCAACTCAAAAGGAGGAACACTGCTATACTTCCAGAAAATCTTTTTTTTTTTTTCCCTTAAAGATAGGATCTTGCTGTTGTCCAGGCTGGAGTGCCGTAGCATCATCACAGTTTAATACAACCACAAACTCCTGGACTCAAGCAATCTTCCTGCCTCAGCCTCCCAAGTAGCTGGGACTACAGATGTGTGCCACTATGCCTGGCTAATTTTTAAAAAAAAATTTTTGTAGAGACAGGGTCTTACTATGTTGCTTAGGCTGGTCTTGAACTCCTGGGCTCAAGTAACCCTCCTGCTTTCAGCACGCCAGCATGGGATTACAGGTGTGAGCCACTGTACCCTGCTCCAGAATATCTTCACATATTTTGTAAATCATTTTTTAAAAAAGTCAGGTTGGAAAACCTTGATCTCCGGGGGAGAAAAAGTATGTGCTGGGTCCATCATATTTTACCAATCCCTGTTTTCAACATTCTCATCTTTTTCTATTCATTTTTTAGGTACACATTTTCTTTTAAAGGAATCCTGCTAAGAAAGTCGTGGAAGGATTCTGTCTAAATCATAACAGGGCAAAAAAGATGTTTCTCCAAGGAATATAAGTTGAATTTTTTTAGCAGTCTATTATAAGATGGAAATAAGTTGAATTCTAAGGAAAATGTTAGGTATAGTCATAAATGGAAGAAGAAATGTGGAAATTTTGAGAAAAAGAAATTTTGAGTCAAATATTAAAATTTAGGGAAATAGTGAAATCGTTTTGGAAAATCCAAGAAAGAATCAGCAATCAGATCTACAGCTATGATAGAATGGGGTTGAATTTTGGAATATTTCTTTGTAAAACTCCTGTAAATCTAAATAATTTTTCCTTTGAGCCAAAGCTAAATAAAGGGAAATACTGACATCACACAAAAAATAAGTAACTAAAACATACCCAGGGCTCCCGGGAGAAAAGGGTGCTCCAGGACTGGGATAGGGAAAGTACAAGATAAGCCTGGAGCATCTAGTACCAGAAAGCAAGGAAATGTGCAGGGCCGTGGGCAGCTCCTATCTGCCAAATCTGGGACAATCTGAGCATCAATGTACATAATGGTGGACTGGATTAGAAACTACTGAATAAATAAATGGAGAGAACTAAAATATAGAAGGAATGATAGAGTTATAAAATCATCATCATCAATGGATGGCAAGACTAGTGGGTGAAATCTGGTGAAGAAGACAACTTACAGAGTCTTAAACTACTTCCCCACAAACTGTTATTAATTACAAAAGGGGAAAGGGTAATCTTACAGTGGACACTTGGAGGACACCATCTTAACAAAAAGATCGACATGAACACCAACAATACTGGCACAAACCAGATATGCCTTGTGATATAATGCACTGAGAACAAATCATTGCTTCATGGTATTCATGCCAAAAATGCATGATACAAAATTGAGGGCATTCTACAAGAAAGCTGAACTGCATTCTTCAAAAATGTCAAGGTGAAAAAAAGGCTGAGGAACTATTTCAGATTCCGAAGAAACAAGACAGTGCAATGTATGAGCCTAAACTGGTGTGGGGTGGGGTATTATAAAGGTTATTATTGGAACGATACCAAAATTTGAATATAAACTATGCATTAGATATCAGTGCTAAATTTCCTGTTTCTGATAACAGTACTGTGGTCTTATCAGGGAACACCCTTGTTCTAAGGCAAGGATTTTTAACCTCGGCACTATCGACATTTTGGGCTAAGTAAGTTTCTGTCGTAGGGGCTGTTCTATGCATTGTAGGATGTTTTAGCAGCATCTTTGGGCTCTACCCACTTGATGCCAGTAGCAACTCCCCCCTCATTGTGAAAATCAAAAATGTCTCCAAACATTGCCAAATGTCCCTGGGGAACATTAGAACCATTGTTCTATGGAAATACACACTAAAATGTTCAGTAATAAAGGGGTATATTTACAACTTACTCTCAATGACTCAAACACACAGACACAGAATGATAAAACAAATGGGGCAAAGGATAAAATTGGTGAGTGTGAATCTGGGGAAAAGGGTATATAGGAGTTGTATCCAGTGGTTCTCCAAGGGGGGGTCTAGAAACCCCTGTGGGTTCCCTCTAGGGCAGTGGTCCCCAACCTTTTTGGCACCAGGGACTGGTTTCACAGAAGACAATTGTTCCTCGGAGGCAGAGCTCAGGCGATGATGCGAGTGATGGGAAGTGGCTGGTAATACAGATGAAGCTCCCTTGCCCGAGGCTCACCTCCTGCTGTGCCCCCCCCCACACCCAGCACCCTGGTCTTCAATGTCATGGAAGACAATTTTTCCACAGGATGGGGTGGGAGTTGCTCTGAGGCCCAGTCCCTAACAGGCCGCGGACCTATACTGGTCTGCAGCCCAGAGTTGGGGACCGCAGCTCTAGGGGATCCAAGAGGTCTACGCTACTTTTATTACACTGCTAAAGTGTTTTTTTATCTTTTTCATTTATTCGCTCACAAGTATACAAGAAATTTTCCCAGAGGCAGCATGAGGAATGATGATACTGTGCATGAAATGTGACATCTGGAATATCTGCATAACGCAGGGAACCAGTATTTTCCAAAAGTTTGATGTTACAAAATCACACATGGGTATGAGTGGGAGGTAGACCAATGGATTTTATAGAACAGCACAGAAAGTTCACTGATAAGGTTTCGGATTTCACATTACAATTAACCTTTAAGAAACTACCACTTGTTGAATTTTGGTATAGTATCAAAGAATAGCCACAAATAGCTGAAAGACTACTAAAATTTTCCTCTTTTTTCCAACTACATGTCTGTGTAAAGATTTTTCTTCATTAACTTAAACCAAAACAACATACTGACAGACTGAATGCAGGATCAAATACACATCCAGCTGTCTTCTATCAAGTCAGACATCAAAGAGACTTGTAAAAATGAAAACACTACTCTTCTCACACAAATATTCTTCTTGTGGGTTTATTATTTAAAAATGAATCAACACATTTTTAAAGTTTCAGTTTTAATTTCCATATTGTAAATAATAGATATAACCTACATAAATAAAACCTGTGTGGGGGTCTTTGATAATTTTTAAGAGATTTAAAAGGATCTTGGCCAGTCGTGGTGGCTCATGCCTGTAATCCTAGCACTCTGGGAGGCCAAGGCGGGCGGATCGTTCTGAGCTCAGGAGTTCGAGACCTGAGCAAGAGCAAGACCCTGTCTCTACCAAAAATAGAAAGAAATTAATTGGACAGCTAAAAATATATATAGAAAAAAATTAGCTGGGCATGGTGGCACATGCCTGTAGTCCCAGCTACTTGGGAGGCTGAGGCAGTAGGATTGCTTGAGCCCAGGAGTTTGAGGTTGCTGTGAGCTAGGCTGACTCCACGGCACTCACCCCAGGCAAGAGAGTGAGACTCTGTCTCAAAAAAAAAAAAAAAAAAAAAAAAAGGGATCTTGAGGCCAGAAGGTTTGAGAATGGCTACATTACACTTTTCTGGAAGTTAAATTCTACCAAAATAAAATGTCACAATATGTACACAGAGTGCTCTAGCTTGCCAAAACTCGGACAGTATGAGTTAAAAAAGAAAAAGAAGATAATGGACAGCACATTAAAAAAAAACCCACGAGTCCATAATAGTGTTTTAAAAACAAAGGTGAGAGACAGAGGAAGAGAAAGGAAAAAAGGAAAAATTCTTCATAGAAGAATGCCAGCTAAAAAATGTAAAAGGATAAATAAATTCAGAAAATTAACGTTTTATAACCCCAATATGGTAACTGATAGAAGGAAGGGGCATCGAAGGGTGCTGAACCACTGGGAGCAGATGCAGGGACAGAGAAGAGTCACATATGCAGTCTCCAGGAATCTATAATGCCCGTGCGGGAAATGGGTGACCTACGCCTGATCAGGAAGAACCAGTCGGAAGAATCCAGAATGTGAACCATTCTATGAAACTGATCTGTACTCTGCAAAGTATGTCTTGAAGAAGAGAAGGGTGGGAAACTGCTCTAGACCAATAATGATGTGTGAAACTTCATTAGATCATGCACTGAAAACAAAACAAAGAGCTATAAAGACAGGAGAAGAAAGAGGAGAGGAGAGATAAAGGAAGAGGAAGAGAGGGAGGGAGGAATAAAGAATATGGCAAGATGTTAAAAGCTGATGAACCAAGTTTAGGGGTCTAGGGGTATTCACTGTACTTAGAAGAAAATCAACACAGCATTTTCTTCTTTGAAACATCTGTTACACCAAATCTTTCTTTATAATGGAATTTATTTTAACGGGATTTTACTTTTATAACTCAACTGAACAAATGTAGGATATCAAGAATAACTAACTGAACACTTTGACTAAATTCCCTTTCTTTACAAAAGCAATTTAATACCTCTTCCGTATTCATAAAGATGGAGGGAAAGATGAAGCCTATGAGCTCGTTAGATCCATCCCTTTCACTCCCGTTAAGCCCTCTCAGGACTATTCTAGTGCCTGGGCTCCAGCGCAAGAGCCACTGTCTATTTTTACTGCTTTCCTTCATGTGTCTTTACAGATGACCTTGTGTTTAACAATCACATAGTCTCGAGATACTAGATACAGGTAATATGTCAGGCCCACTTAACTACCCAATTTTCACACCTTATTCATATAGTACTTGCAAATGGCATAGTAAAAATACTGAATCTCAGTCTCCATAATAGCTCTCAGTTTTTGCCTCCTGGCTCATAAACCTAATAAAGATGTCATGCTTTACTTTTTCTTGCTTTTATAAATATATTCGACCACTTCTTACAACCAAGAAATGCACAGACCCTCCTAGCAGAGTGTGGATGTGACCTCAATGCACTCTCCACAGGCACCCGGAGACACAGAGGAAGGCACTTCATTGGGAGGTGTGATGACCATATAATTTCAAAAGAATCCGAAGCAGTTCCTATTCTTTCCACACCTATGTCTTCCTTAAGTACAACATTATGCTATAATTCGGCCAAAGAGACCTTCTTCATTATAGGATAAATCCGACCTTTACAGAACAGCCCTGGCCCGTGTTCACAGTAATACACATTACTGGATAACCTCTAACACAAACCCACCTGCACATGGAAGGGCAGCCACAGGAAGGACTTTAGGAGAGCTGACTGAGGGTGGGTAACAGTGACTGCAGAGGCACACCCTCTAACAGGTCAGCACTACTCTGGCTAAGGTGGAGAAGCTGAACCCCAGGGCCCAGAGTTCAATGCTGAACAAGGAGATTTTAAGGAGATTAAGACAGCGCCTTGGCTCTGACCATACAGGCCAAGCCTCAACCCAAGAGGAAACACAGGCTGGAGAGGGAGGCTCACTGCAACACATTTAGAAAGTTCTCTTATTTCCTGTTTTTTTTTTAATGCAAACTTGGTCCTTACCTTGGAATTCAACATAATTTCCGGAGCCCTGTACCAACGTGTGGCTACATACTCTGTCAGGAACCCTGTGTGATCATGGTCCGGATCTGCAACACGGGCCAGGCCAAAGTCGCAGATCTAGGAGAAAAAAACCAAAATACCTTCTTAGAAATTCTAACCAGCTTGATATCAAAACATCACAAAAATTAAAAAGACAATAACATTAATAATAAGTAGCTGCTACCATTACTATGTGGCAGATTACATTGCTGGGAATTCTATAGACTCATTATTTAATCTTCCCAACAACCTGAAAGGCAGCAATGACAATCCACATATCAGAGTCTAGGACACAGGCTGAAGGAATCTTTAATGGGACACAATTCATTATCTGTTTAGCACAAAGCAATCTCACTTAGGTGATTTGACAAAAACTGTTCTGGTAAAGTCACCCTGGGCCCTTTGTTGGGCCCATTCTGCTGGAGTTCTGGGATTGCTGGGAGGATTGCGCTGACCTTCTATTTCTCAGACTCCATTTCCTGCTAGTCTTCTACTCAGTCCATGAATATATTAAGTATTTCCAAAGATTCTTCCCACTTCCCTCCCCTTCCAGGTAGTCAAATCTATTCTCAAAGCTTTTAAAAAAAGTTTCATATACTGAAGATATACCATTTTCTTTCCTTCTTTTTTATTTTATTTTAAGATGCTAAACTGGGTCTAGGATATTTTTTTTTTCTTAATACCCAGCTTCTCATTTTCTACTGACTCACAAAAGCACCTGCCGGCCTTTCATCATCTGGCCCTCCAATACTGTGGTGCTACTTGGGGTCAGGGACTTTGCTAGACTCCAAAATAAAATAAATAAATAAAATAAATAAATAAAATAAACAAACAAACAAATAAATAAATAAATAAAATATCACTATAATGAATTTAGTCTCATACAACTACAGGGTATTTTCATTCTTTGGCCTCTGGAGAACTAACTCAAGAGACAGACATGTCAACAAAAACAGGCCAGAGTATAGTAGAAGGTAGCTTGGAATAAAGACTACTTTGGAGGCTTATTGCATTAAGTCAGCTAAGAAAAGATAAGGGCGTGAACTTAGGCCATAAAAATGGGGACAAGGAGGAACAAGTCTAAGAGATCTTCACAGGACCTGGAGCCTATCTGGATATTAGTCTGCTTAGATATCCCATAGTTCAATGCTTCAATAATTCAGAAAGATTCAGAGAGATGCCATCCCCTTCCCAATATCTTCCTCTAGCCTTCCCCACCTTAAAGGCCAGCATCACCACGTAGCACCTTTGATTCCACAGGCCCTACCACTTGCTCCTGGTGTGGCATTTGAGAAAAGCTCCACATCTGTGTTGCAGAATTTCTCGGTCTCCTGAGACACCATCACTGCGTTGTCAAAAGGAGCCAAGAGTGATCTACTTCTCCAGTGACTCCTCTGCAGACCACTTTCCACGTGAATGCTCACATGGCAGAGCAGTGAGGAAATCCTGTCCTCTGTGGTGGTGGCTGTGGACTCCAGCTACTGAGGTCTCTCAGCCATCATCACCTCCCCTACAGCCTTGGGCCTCTCCTGGTAAAGCTGGCTTGCCTTGCCATTACGCCCTCTGATAGTCACAGACCTCTCAAAGGAGCTGGTTGAGGGGTGGCCATAAGTATTTTTTTTTTTTTTTTTTTTTTTTTGAGACAGAGTCTCACTGTGTTACCCGGGCTAGAGTGCCGTGGTGTCAGCCTAGCTCACAGCAACCTCAAACTCCTGGGCTCGAGCGATCCTTCCGCCTCGGCCTCCTGAGTAGCTGGGACTACAGGCATGCGCCACCATGCCTGGCTAATTTTTTCTACATATTTTTAGTTGTCCGATTAATTTCTTTGTATTTTTAGTAGAGATGGGGTCTCGCTCTTGCTCAGGCTGGTCTTGAACTCCTGAGCTCAAACGATCCGCCCGCCTCGGCTCCCAGAGTGCTAGGATTACAGGCGTGAGCCACCGCACCAGGCCAGCCATAAGCTTTTGAAGGGGATCACTGTTAAGTTCTAACTTCTGCTTGACTGATCTTGAGGCTTTTCAATGTACCTGCTTCTAATTTGTTTCTTTAGAGACTTTTCTACCAGTTCCTGTAAAGTAAAGTGCAGGAAGAGCTCCCAGTACTCATGCCCAGGAGGTTCACTAGCAACATGATGCCGGTTGGCATGATTTCCAATTCGGGGAAACAATGAACGACTGATTTCTTCTTATGCCTGAAGGGGGGTCCTCTGGCCACTCAGAGCCATCCCTTGCCATGCTGGGCTATCATCGTTCCATTTCCATTCTGTGTGGTTTCAATTTTTCAGTATCTCTGTGACACAGTTTCTCTCTTTTTCAGGGTTAACAGTTTGTCTTCTGATTCAAGTTCAACCAAAGCTCACCACTCTGCCTTCTGTGGTATAAATGGATACCTGAAGCCACATTCCGAATCGTGCAATCAGAGAAGAAATACTGCAGTCAGCAGAGCAAAACCAGGGCAAACCCCAGAATGTGCACACAGATCCTTCACTGCCCTCAGTGCCTGGCGTCACACAGAATGAATGTGTCTAGACTTGATACACAGCTTTTCATGGCTCAGTTAAATCACAAAACAAATCTCAGATGGAAAAAAACCACCCAGGGCCAGGCATGGTGGCTCACGCCTGTAGTCCTAGCACTCTGGGAGGCCAAGGCGGGTGGATCGCTTGAGCTCAGGAGTTCGAGACCAGCCTGAGCAAGAGTGACACACCATCTCTACTAAAATAATAGAAAGAAATTAGCTGGACAACTAAAAATATATATAGAAAACATTAGCCAGGCATGGTGGTACATGCCTGTAGTCCCGGCTACTCGGGAGGCTGAGGCAGAAGGATTGCTTGAGCCCAGGAGTTTGAGGTTGCTGTGAGCTAGGCTGATGCCACGGCACTCCGGCCTGAGCAACAGAGTGAGACTCTGTCTCAAAAAAAACCAAAAAAAACAAAAAACCCAAAAAAACCCCAGAATATAAGAAATCAATAGATCAACGAAGCCAAGGATTGAGGATGATGTCCCCACATTCCCCTAGGATTTATAGACAAAGAAATGAGAAGCTGTACTTTAGAGACCTTAATCAGATTCTTAAATTTCTATAAAGACAGCGAAAAGTGCTGTGAATAACTTTAAACTCAGTTGTGTATTTTCTATAGAGGGCCACACCGATATAACCAAGCCTCCATGCTCTTCTTACAAACTCTCTGGTTGAACTTGTATTAGTATCAAGAGGTGGGGTCCATCTTCCTCTTGAATCTGGGTGAACCTTTTAAACTGCCTGAACTAAAAGAATACAGTATAAGTGATGTTGTATGACGTCTAAGGCTACATCATAAAATGCAATATGGCTTCTACCTGGCTTTCTCTCTTCTAGGGTACTTAGAACCCTCTGCCCATGTTGTGAGGAAGCCCAGGCCACAAGGGCCACACATGGGCATTCTAGTCACAGCCAGCATCAACAGCCAAGCACATGAGTGATAATTCCAGGCCCTCCCTTCGCATCTTCTAGCAGAGGCCCAGACACTGGGGAGAGACCAGCTGTCCCCACTGCACCTTAACTGAATTCCTGACCCACCAAAACTGTGAGGTAATGTATTACTGTTGTTTTAGGTCACTACATTTTCAGGTGATTTGTCACAGAGAGAGAGAAAACAGTGGTAATGGGCAGAGTGACTCTCTAAGGAAGACCCATGTAAAATGATACTGAAATCCTGCAGAGATGTCAGCCAAGGAAAGATCTGGGGAAATGAGAGCAATGCCCTAGAGAAAGAACCAGTGGGGCATGTGGGCGGGGGACACTCTAGCTGGAACCCCCTAAAATGTCTCTTGAATTGGCTCTTACATCTCAACTGCCATTACCTTAGTTTGGACTCGGTTTTGGACTTAGGTAAAAGCTAGTCTCCCTGCCGCAGTCTAATTCATCCTCTAAATTCCTGCCTAAGCGTTACTTCTAAAATATCAGTCATCTCTCTGGCTCAAAATCGTTTAATCAATCCTCTCTGCCTACTGAATGAAGACCAAATTATTTAAGCATGACTTTCGAGACCATTCTCAAACTGCCACCAAACTATCTTCCACATCTCTTATCTCCTACCATCAGCTCTGTCCCCGCATCTGATCCGATTTACTCTAGACTTACACCTCTCACCCTGAACTGTGCAATACCATCTCAACTGTGTGCCTCTATCCATGCTGTTACTAACCCTGAATACTCAGCTGGAAAGTTTCCTCTTCTGAGAAATTTCCCAGACATCAACGCTACCCCCAACAATTAATTGGTCACTTTTCTGAACTCCCCCATACTAGTCTGTTAGACTTACATTAAAGCACACAACCACAATCCATGATAATTAGCTGTAAGACCCAGCTAGAATGTAAGTCCCAAGAAGAAAGGCAATATTTGACCTACTTTTTATTTCTAAGTGTCTTATACATAGCGTACACTCAACATTTGGTGAGTAAATGCCCTACTTTAAATGTTCATAGGAAACAAAACAACTGGGGTGGATTAATTGGCAGAGACTCTCATAATGACCATTTTTTCACAATGTCTGAATTACCGATAATCTTTTAAAAATAAAAATCAGGGTACAGAGTACCAGGGCTAACATCATAATTTAAAAAATGTTAATACAATTATATTTTCAAAGTGGCAATATTAAGGAAGGAGGAAAAATTAAAAATGGGAATAGCATTCCTTCATGATGAAGGACAACTTACCCTGTCATAGACATGCAGTATGTCTATGCCTATTTCTTTAAAACTAAAACCAAACATGTAGCTGTTCTTTCATATTCCTATCTTCTAAGAAATTCAGTCCAAAAGCCATTAAGTGGGGTCATGCAACGTTAAGGGTCCCCAGGGGGTGAGAAGAAACACAGCAGCCTGGTAGGGCATATAGCATCTAAGTGGAATTAAGAGGGGGCTCAAGAGTCTGGATACGGGCTGGGCATGGTGGCTCACACCTGTAATCCTAGCACTTTGGGAGGCTAAGATGGGAGGATCGCTTGAGCCCAGGAATTTGAGGTTACAGTGAACTATGACCATGCCACCACAATACAGCCTGGGTGACAAAGCAAGACCCTGTCTCTTAAAAAACAAAGAATTTGGATCGGGTCTATGTGTGAGATGAGGAGTGAGCCCATGTAGGGGAGGCACTGGCAGCCCACCCAGGGGACTGGAATCCCAACAGGATGATACTGCACAAATCAATTTCATTGGGGGTTGCAAAATGGTGACTTTCCTAATTTTATTATTCCCTCTCCATTTATTAGCTGGCATTCTTTTTAAAAAAGGGCTATGGTTCATCAACTGGGATATCTGTCTACTCTGATGAATAGATCCTAGTGGATTTCCTACTGGAAAGACAGGGGAAATGTTTCTTTCTCTTTACCAACTTTCATAGTGAGTTAGTGTAAGGGGGACCATGTTTTATCACTGTGTCACCCACATCTAGTAAAAGGCATAGAACTAGTAGGGTCTCTAAAATTACTAGTTACGATTTAAAAAATAAAGATAGAGATGTGAACCTCAGACCTTTAAAAGATTTCACAACTCCACGATTATCAATGGAAAGCTCAGGCGATTTTTTTTTGGTAAGGTTCTCTTAACACTACAATACCTAAGACTAACCAAATATACATGGCATTAACAAGTACACTGCCAAGGCTACAAGATAAAAAGTAGTAGTACCTCGGTATAATTCCATACAAAGGAAGACAGAAAACTAGGACATGGTGCAAGAAAACAAAATGACCAATCAACTTTTGGACCTGTTGTGTAAATTCAAATTTTTTAAAAAAACAAAGGAATCCCCAAAGACATGTTTCATTTTGTATCTTCCAGTGTGCTCCTTCACAAAGTTTCACATGCTGTGATCCCAGCATCCTGTGACTCCTACTGCGATTTCTGTGGGGTGAGTCTAGCAAACGAGAGCACAGACTGGCATGGACTACACCCCCCCCACCCCCCCGGTAGTTCCACTAAAAATATTCTAGCAGAACCTCCAAATAGGTTCTGTAACCACTGTGTGTTCCCGTGGCCCTGAAAAATAAAGAAAAAGTCTACAAGACAGGGTCCCAGAAGGGTCCTGAGAGGTCAGCATCTGCTGGTTCTCAGGACTTTGGATAATAAGTGCAAAGCACGTATGTTTTTGGAAACCAAAAAGAAGGTTATTGCTGTTGGCTTTGAGTGATACCAGAGTCAAAACAAAAGTTAAAGGTCTAAGACACTGAGAATACCTGATATCATGAGGGTTCAAGAGTCAGCATCACTTTAGTAATATAGAAGCCAATGGAAAAAGAAAGAAATGACAGAACCGCCTGCTTGGAAATGGAAAAGGATGTAAATAACAAATCAGTAAGGCCGCGGGTTACAAATTTCCTAGGCAATGCGGCATGTGGGACAGGCACCACGGTTGCTACAAGGCAGAGGATATGACAGGTGTGCAGTGATCCCCAAGCTCAGCGAACAAGACGCTTCTCCCCACTGGCACTCTCTCAGCTGTCATATGTGTACCCTGAACTGCCACGCACTCTGTCCTGCTTGGATGCATTCACCGTGACAAAGCAGCGACTTCAGTGACACACTGTACTCATCTTTGGAATGAAATTCTCTCCTCTCACATTGATACCCACGTGAATTATGCACACTTGAGTCATAGTACATTTTAAAAATGTGAGTGAACTGTACTACTTTAAATATCTAAAATATCCTGTTCTGTTTCTAATTCTGTGTGTTAACTTGAGTTCTGAAAACAATGCCTGGATTATGCTGATGGCCAACAACTCATATATATATCAGGGTAAGTGTGAGTTTTGGTGAGTAGGTGAATAAAACGGCCCTAGGTAAAGGTAAGTCCATAAAAAGTGAAGAGGTAAGAGAGAAAATAGTCTGATTCTGTTTGTTTTATTCTTAAGGATGAACATTTTCAAGCAAAAACACGAGCTAACTCTTCCCCAAGATATTATATACTTAAAATATTAAGAATGTCTCTCCAAAAACAAAAACAATCTGCCACAACGGGGTTGTGATAAGAAACCAAAAGAAAAAAGATGAGGAGACATACAAATATTTACTGTAATTTTTCAAGAAAATCGGTAAGAGCCAAAGAAGTAGTTTGGCAATTCCTAAAAGCAATTTCGTTTCTTTTGTGCTCACTTGGCTTTTAGTTGCACAGATCTGGGGAAAGGATGTGGTTACATCCCACGTGGACAGTACATTGATCTATATCGGAAGGATCCTAAGAGGTGACAGAGTCCAACCACACATACCTGACAAAGGAAGCTGTACTCCATAAAGTCCCACTGGATGTTGACCACTCTGTCTCAAACAACCAGTGACAGTACATAAGCTGACCACCTGAAGACAGAACCCACTACCTTTTTTAGACAGCTCCATAAGGTTCTCCATGATCAACTTCCCAGCAACCTCATCAGCTTAGTGTCAATGATGCCCTATTACTCACCCAACACTGCAGCCACAGAGAAGAGGATTTAATGTTTTGTGTAGCAGTCCCTTACTTCTTATTTCTATTTCTGTTGCTCCTTCTGCCTACGATACCCTATGCCCAAGATAGCCGTTCCTCTCCTACAGGAAAGCCCACCCTTCTGCAGGGGGCTAGCATGGATACCACCTTCTTCTTGCCATCTCTCACAGCCCCAGCCAGAACTAGCCCACCTCCCTCCTTTGCATTTATATACCGCTCTTTGCTTTATCTGAGTTACATCACATATTATTATAATCATCAACTAATACCAGATTTCTGACCTAACAGTTTTCAGATTTTGGGGGCAGATGCTCATCTCCCTTGCCTGCTATACCTTACAAGGCTTCTCACAGGAATGTCAAACTGAATTCCAAGAAATGATTATTGCTATATGTACTTGTTAAATGGCTTTATCAAGATATAGTTCACATACCATACAACTCACCCATATAAAGTATACAACTCAATCATTTTTAGTATTATAATCACAGGCTTATACAATCATTACCAGCATCCAATTTGAGAACATTTTTATAACCTCAAAAAAGAAACTCCAGATTGAATTAGCACCTCTCTCCACTCCTCCCCAATCTCACCAGCCCTAGGCAACCACTAATCTACTATCTCTGTGGATTTGCATATTCTGGACATTTTGTATAAATAGAATCATACAACATGTGATCTTCTGTGATTGGCTTCTTTTACTCACATAATGCTTCCAAGATTCACCCATGTTATAGCATTAGTACTTCACTCCTTTTTATTCCATTGTGTGGATCTACTATGTTTTATTTATCCATCATCAGTTGGACATCTGGATTATTTCCACTTTTTGGCTATAATGAATAATATTGCTATGAACATTCATGTGCAAGTTTTTGTGTGGGTCCATGTTTTCATTTCACTAGGTATATACACCTAGGAGTGGAATCCTCGCCAACGTTTACTATCTGACTTTTTTATTACAGCCATCCTAGTGCGTAGTATGAAATGGTATCTCATTGTGATTTTGATTTGCGTTACTCTACTGACTAATGATGGAAAGCACCTTTACATGTGCTTATTGGCCATTTGACTTCTTTAGAGAAATGTCTATCTAGATCCTTTGCCTATTTTTTAATTAGGCGATTTATCTTTTTATTATTGAGCTGTAAGAGTTCTTCACATATTCTAGTTATAAGTTCCTTATCAGATATATGATTTGTAAACATCTTCTCTCATTCTATGGGTTGCCTTTTCACTTTCTTGCTGGTTTGCTTTATAGCACCTTTCTAGTCTTGATGGAATCCACTTATCCTTTTTCGTTTGTTGCTTGTGCTTTTGGTGTCATTCTAAGAGGCTTTGCCTAACACAAGATTGCAAAGATTTACTACTATGTTTTCTAAGAACATTTAAGTTTTAGCTCTTAAATGGAGTTCTTTGATCCATTTTACTAATAAGTTAATTTTCTCATTCTTTTGCATGTGGCTATTCACTTGTCCCAGACTTTTTTTTTTTTTTTTCCAGACAAGGTCCTGCTCTGTTGCCCCAGCATGAGGACAAGAGCACTATCATAACTCACTGCAGCCTCAAACTCCTGACCCCAAGCAATCCTCCTGCCTTGGCCTCTGAAGGTGCTAGGATTACAGGTGTGGGCCACTGTGCTCAGCCTGAAAAGACTATTCTTTCCTCAATGAACACTTGGCGCCCTTGTCAGTTGACTATAGATATGGGTTTATTTCTGGACTCTCAATTCTAATCCACTGATCTGTATGTCTGTCCTTATGCCCGTAGCAAAATGTCTTGATAACCACAGTTTTGTGTAAGTGATCCTCCCACCTCAGCATCCCAAGTAGCTGGGACTATAGGCAGGTGCCACCATGCCTAGCTAATTTTTTTTTTTGAGAGACAGGGTGTTGCTATGTTGCCCAAGCTGGTCTTGAACTCCTGGCTTTAAGCACTCCTCCTGCCTTGGCCTCCCGAAGTGCTGGGATTACAGGCATGAGCCACCGTGTCCAACCCTGTGATAAGTTCTGAAATCAGGATTGTTTTGGCTATTCTTGGTCTCTTCAATTTCCATATGAATTTTAGGATCAGCCTGTCAATTTCTGCAAAAAAGCCAGTTGGGGCTTTGATAGGGATTGTACTTAATCTGTAGATCAATTTGGGGAATACCACCATCTTAACAATAGTCTTACAATCCACAAACAAGGGATGTCTTTCCATTTATTCAGGTCTTCTTGAATTCCTGTGCATTTTTATTAGACTGAATCCACATCTCTTCATTGCATCTAAAACACCTACAAATTTCCCTGATTATTTAGCTCTGACACCTATTAAAATGGAAATATATAAACGCTGTACCTTCAGGAGAACTCTGAGGTCTGTAAAGGATCTTGGGTTTCCCTATTTATTTGAAATGACTTATTAGGTATTAACGTCAGTGAGGTTAAGTTTTCTGCTGATTTTGTATAAAATTTATTGAAGAAAAAAGTCACCAATGAAAACAGATGGTTTAAACTTATACATAACGTACATGATCCTATTTACCTATACATAGTGTAAAAGTATATAAGTATGTAACAGTATAGGAAAAACTTTGGAAAAAATAAGCCCATTTTGGTCACACTGGTTAGTTATCTCTGGGGAGGAAGGAGCAATGGCATGAGAAAGAAGACAAGTAGCACTCTTTACCAGTATTTTTGCCATAAAAATGTTTTCGTGGAAAAAAAAAATGTTTTCATGTATTTCTGGTATAATTTTAAACAGGAGTAATGATAAATATAACTATGCCACAGTAAAAGCTATGCCTCGGTGTTTTCAGTACATGTCATCCTAAGAGTAAATAACTGGCTGACCTTAAGATCGCAGGTAGTATTGAGCAGCAGGTTGGAAGGCTTGAGGTCACGGTGCAGAACGTTGGCTGAGTGGATGTATTTTAACCCTCTGAGGATCTGGTAAAGAAAATAGCAGATATGGTCGTTGCTGAGGTGTTGTGTCTTCAAGAGCTTGTAAAGATCTGTTTCCATGAGGTCCTGTACTATATATCTGTTTGAACAGGTTAAGGTAAAATACCAATTAGCTGGTTACACTTAGCCAAGCACTGAAAACGAAATGTACCCTCTCTTTACCTTCTTTCCAAACAGTCCATCATGAGGCCCTTAAGGGAAAGGAGAAACTGATGAAAACTTGGTATACCTTCACAGAGGGATCTAAAGCAGTTAGCTCCTTTTAGGCCCTGTGAGACAACAGGCATTACACCTGCCTGATGCGTCTGGTTATGGGCCTAGACTAAGACCAGAAATAGGTTGTTATGGAAATACTGGCCAATCTTGAAGTCTCAATAATCTTGTTCCTTAAATTGTTCACCATCAACAAACCCCCTCTAAGGCTTGTTGGAAAAGGCTGGGAAAGGGTGGTGGCCAGCAGGCATCATGTACTCCCTCCTCTCTTTGGCCCAGCAACAACCCCTAATGCCACTCTTCTTTCTCCTTCCTTCTTGCCACTCCTCTCCTCCCCTCCCAAACTCCTCAAACACCAACCACAAAACTTCTGGAGATACAGGTCTAGAAATACACTGCTGCTACTACTAAATCCAACCCTAAGTCTATTTTCTTGGCTCTTCAATTAATGTTAAGATCCTAAATAAATAAGACTATGGGGAAGTCATGCTAAGAAGGGGTTTGTGCTAATTTTGCTTTCTTGCCAAGCCATGTATCTAAGTACCTAAAACTTTAGCTAGAGCTATCTTCTTTCTTAAAGAAATTAAATTATAAAGGCCTTTAGCTTTTAACTTCACCATATTATTTCATTTTGCATTTCTTTTATTCATTTCTGTGTAGACGCTATTCTCTGTCCCCCACAGATTCATGATAGATGAGACACAGCATGGAATTCAAAGGAAACATGACTTAAAAATCTGTCATCTAAGAGAGG
>RJWJ010024017.1:0-13645 GCA_004363605.1 Indri indri
TACAGGCATGCACCACCATGCCCGGCTAATTTTTTCTATATATATTTTTAGCTGTCCAATTAATTTCTTTCTATTTTTGGTAGAGACGGGGTCTCGCTCTTGCTCAGGCTGGTCTCGAACTCCTGAGCTCAGAACGATCCGCCCGCCTCGGCCTCCCAGAGTGCTAGGATTACAGGCGTGAGCCACCGCGCCCGGCCCCCTACCCCACGATCTTAATTTGAGAAACTCCTACTCACTTTTTAAGATGGCTCAGGCTCTTCCAGGAAGCCTTCCCTGATTCCTCGCACTGAGTTAGGTACCTCTCCTATACGTTCTCATAGCATCCCCTCTGTGCACGACACTCTCATTTACCGCATGTGTTCACTGATCTCAACAAATATTTACTGACCACTGGTGATGAACCAGGCTAGGGTTAGCATTAGGGATATGACAGTAAATAAGATAGCCATAGTCCCTTCTCTCTGAAGCTTGTAATCTATTGGGAAAGGCATATACAGAACAGGTAATTATAAGGAGATGCATGTTTTGAAGGAGAATAGAGTGTTACGGGATTGTAAAAAGAGACTAATGCTATCATCATCGTCATCATCACCACTTATGGGCACTATGTTTCAGACACTGTGCTTAGTACCTAAAATTTTCTCATTTAGCCTACTCTTCACATCAACATTGGAAAGTAAAATTTCCTACCAAAGCCAAGGAAACTGTGGCTTAGAAAAGTTAAGTGACGTACCCTAAGATACACAACTAGTAAGCATCAGAGCTGAATCTTTAACACACTGACTGCCACACTAGAAAAAAAAATTTTTTCCTTGGGACCATGGTATTTTATTATGAAAATAGAATAAAAAATTAGAAAACAATCCTTTCTAATTCAATGAAAAACTAAATTTATTCACTTGTATTCATTTAATCCACATTCTTAGAATTAATTTGTCAATATTAATTATAACAATAAGAACATCGACAAATAAGATTTTCACAAACCAACTGTAGGTTTTTGCCCCAGTTTTGCTTCATGAGGCCCTGGGCTCAAAACTAGCACGAGTTAAATACAACTCACATGGTAATTAATGTGTTAATTCAGGTCTGCCTAATTCTAAAACATTTCTCTTAACTTCTGTCTTTTCCTCTAAGGACAGGTGTAAAGCCTGTCAGTTTCCTCAATATCTATTCCCCCTTTTCCCTTAATAACAGAATTGCTGGATTTTAGCTGGGCACATGACCATTCATAACAAAAAAGACATTTCCCAGCAATCTTGCAGCTACGTATGGATATGTGACAGTTCTGGCTAGTGAGGTATGGGCAGAAGTGATACGTGTAATGTCTTAAATGTACTCTTAACGGGAAGAAATATGCCCACTGCTTCCCCTTTCCCCTTCCTGGCTGGTTGGAGTGTGAACATGATGGCTAAAGAGAGAGCAGCCATCTCAGACCACGAGACAGAAGCAGTATGATAAGGCTGGCAAAACAAAAAGCTGGAATATCTGCTTACACTTTTATGTGACAGAGAAATAAACTTCTATCTTGTTTAAGCCCCTATTATTGTGGGTCTATTATGGTAGCCAAACCACTATTGTAATTCACGTAAGAAAGTACTATGTCTCATTCATCTTTCTATTCGTAGAGCCCAGCAATATTACATGTTGAGTTCAATTAAACTGAATTCTAGTTCTGCTTCCATCATTTACTAGTCATATATTCATTGAGAAATTACTCATGCTCCTCAATCAGTTTTCTTTCCTGCCCTGCCTCCTTCATAGGATATTTGCTGAATCAAAAAGCATGGTTTTCAAATTTGTTCTGGTTGCAAAGGGCCTAAAAAAACCATGTTTTATACAGTAAGCTATGATTGTGCCACCACACTCCAGTCTGGGTAAGAGCAAGACCCTGTCTCTTTTAAAAAAAGAAAAAAATCATGTTTTTCTTTGTGAAACACCATGAAATACTCATCAAATCAATGTGCTTTCATCAGACATAATAAGACTAGAAGAAAATATGGATATATTTTATAAATGGAGTTCTCTGCATCTCAAAAAATATGAAAACATATCTGAGTTTCTCTGTTAATATGTTTTCATCAAGTAAAACTGATGGAAGAAAAACTTGAAATGTAGAAAATTCTATCCATTCATTTAATGTTTTTCTAAAATGGGGAAGGCTGTTATCACTAAACTTGAGGAGGGGTTCAGCTCTAGGACCACCAGCGTACCAAGGGCATATGGGTTACAAGGCACTGAGATAATGGATGTTAAAGCACTTTGAAAATGGAAAGGGATCATTACTGTTATTAATGTCAAACATGAATCCATCTAACAATTTCACACTGTTGTAGTTTGGCAGAACAGGCGAGGCAGGGTGAGACTCCCAGTAGGCTGGAGGCTAGGGGCTCTAATGGCACAGGCAAAGAGTCAGGTCTTCACAGGGGTCATTCCTGTGCCTGGAAAACCCCCAGGGAATTTTGTTATGTCCTTTACAGCCCAGTGTTACCAGCTACCCCAACCAACTGGATACTCCTAGAGGAGTGTCCAGTTCAACTTTATATACCCAGTACCAAGAATACAGGTGGCATTTAATAAATGTTTGCTGAGGTGAACCCTGTGACACCTTCACTGATCCTTTAATGAAGAATTGCTTCCTTTTTTAAAAAAATGTATTTTTTTTTAAATTAACAGATATGTTGGGGGATGGTGGCTCATGCCTGTAATCTCAGCACTTTGGGAGGCAGGAGGATTACTTGAGCCCAGGAGTTCAAGACCAGCCTGGGCAACATATTGAGACCTCATCTAAAAAAAAAAAAAAAAAATCCAAAAAACTAAAAACCAAAACCAGGAAAAAAACAAACCTAGCTGGACGTAGTGGCGCATTCCTGTAATCCTAGCTACTCAGGAGGCTAAAGTGGAAGGATTGCTTGAGCCCAAGTGTTCGATGCTGTGGTGAGCTACGATTGTGCCACTGTACTCCAGCCTGGGCAACAGAACAAGATCCTACCTTTAAAAATAAATAAAAAAGTACAATAGAATACAATAAAATAAAATTGACAGATAAAATTGTATGTATTTACCATGTACAACATGATGAGAGAATTGCTCCTCTTTGCTCTCTTGATGTTTAGTATATTCTTCTTTTTTTTTTTTGAGACAGAGTCTCACTCTCTTGCCTGGGGCGAGTGCCATGGCATCAGCCTAGCTCACAGCAACCTCAAACTCCTGGGCTCGAGCAATCCTACTGCCTCAGCCTCCCGAGTAGCTGGGACTACAGGCATGCGTCGCCATGCCCGGCTAATTTTTTCTATATATATTTTTAGCTGTCCAATTAATTTCTGTCTATTTTTGGTAGAGATAGGGTCTCGCTCTTGCTCAGGCTGGTCTCGAACTCCTGAGCTCAGAACTATCCACCCACCTTGGCCTCCCAGAGTGCTAGGATTACAGGCGTGAGCCACCGCGCCCGGCCAGTATATTCTTCTAATAAAGCACTTAACCAAATGTATTTAGTTACATTTTTGAGCACTAACTTTACGCTTTTTGTAGGAAGACACCACGTCCATTCACCTGAGCATCATCAGTATTCAGCACAGTGCCTGGCATATAGTAGATGCTCAATAATGGTTTTTCTTTTCAGTGAGTTACAAGAAATAGACTTGAGGTAAAACATTAGTGCTAGAATAAAACAACTCTCCCTAAGCCAATCCTATAATATTAATACATGTCTAGCCCTACTGTCACTAGACCAGCAAAACCAATCTTTTTGTTCCCAGGAAGCTAGCACTGTTACCATAAAGTAATTCTGACCTGCTGAGTTTTCTGGGAATGATTCCAGTCTCCTTACAGACTTGTTGTGAGAGTTGATCTATATATGGGTGCTACAACAAAGTAAAAAGGTGTCAGAAATGGCAGACACTTCCTCTATATCAACAGTAAAAAGAGCATGAAGTTTCCAAGGGAAAGATAACTTGATTCCTAGGGGCCGTTCCATAAAGAAAAAGAAAATTGCTGGAGTTATAAAAGACATACCTTACTCTCTTGCTCCAGAGCCTGGGAATGAGAACATATAACAAACTGACAGCAATTTTTCTTGCCTCCATTTCATCCTGCCACATCTTCCTCTTGGCAATTCTCTGATTATT
Organism: Indri indri; assembly: GCA_004363605.1. Classification (NCBI taxonomy): domain Eukaryota; kingdom Metazoa; phylum Chordata; class Mammalia; order Primates; family Indriidae; genus Indri; species Indri indri. The sequence goes on from RJWJ010024017.1 coordinate 4,128, forward strand.
GAGCTGTTATTATCCCAAAATTGGAAGATGGATAACAGTTGAGGGCAAGTAAGTGGTCTTAGGAGAAATGAGTTAGTGCTATACAAATGTGAATGACTGTTATTATTTTTATTTCTATCAAATATAAATCAAGCCAAAACATCTGAAGCCTTTTAAATTCAACAGAATGATGCAGGGCCTCTGATGGAATAATGACATCTACACACTGAGACAGTGCTAGGTCTGGAGATATGCTCTGAAATGTGATTCCTCACTGCCACAAGTCAAGCTGGGTGTTACAGGATGAGCACCACAGAGAAAAAAAGAAGGGAATCATCCCATATGGCGGAAAAAACATGTGCAAAGGCACAGGGGCAGGTGAGCATGGGTGTATGAGAAAACGTGCCTGAAACATAGGGTGCAAAAAGGGAAATCAATGAGAAGGAGGTTGTGTCCATACTGTGAACTGGAATACCACATTTGCTGTCACTCCCCATGCTGCCACCCAAAAGGAAGCTTCATTTTTATCACTCCTCCTGCTACCTCCTCAGAGAAGCATCACAGACTAGGGCATAAGATGGAGGGATGGGAACCAGATTATAAACCAGGCCACGCAAGAAAGAGATAAAATCAGTATTGACAGGGAAAGCTGAGATGATTTAGATACCACCTTTGCTTCCCAAGGTTCAGAAGTCATACAACTGAGTGTGGGACCTTTGGAAGGAAGAATGAAGGGGTTACACCAGCAGAAATGGGACAAGAGCACTTTGTGAGAATTAACTCTTGTTTCATGGATGTTGGGCTCAAGAGAATAGGGGAGCCAGACTGAGACCCAGATAGGGAAAAATGGGAATCCGGCTACTTATTGTTTTTTCTAGGCTTAGGAAGAAAAAGAAAGGAGGCCACATAAGATTTCTTCTAGTTTATCTAGTCCAGCTCCCCAGGGGGATAAAAGAGACAGGGACTCAGGACAGAGCCTCTGTAAACTGGTAGATGAGAGCTTTCATTACGCTGTTCCATGCAGGAAGACAGGAGCCCAGAGCAACTTCCACCAATATCCAGCACTACTGTACTAGCCACCCTGGGACACTGAATGACATCAGAGAAAAGCCTACAGTCCTAACCAAAGGAAGCAACACTCCCTTCAAGCAACCAAGGTCATCTAGAGCCAGGTGTTTGCCAGCTCTGAGTTATAAAACCTCAGGGAAGCTCCAATAACCACAGTTCAGTTCAGCTCAATCAATATTTACTGTCCCCTGCTTGATACCAGGCCCTGGGCTGGCCACTGAGGATACAGAGAAAAATGAGACATGACCTCTACCCTTAGGAACCTGACAATCTAGAAGGGGAGACAGTCATCAAAACAGAGGGTTAAAACATAGAGCAGAGGCTGGGTGTGGTGGTTCATGCGTGTAATCCTAGCACTCTGGGAGGCTGAGGCGGGAGGATCACTTGAGCTCAGGAGTTCGAGACCAGCCTGAGCAAGAGCAAGACCCCATCTATACCAAAAACAGAAAAAATTGGCCAGGCATAGTGGTGTGCACCTGTAGTCCCAGCTGCTTGGTAGGCTGAGGCAGAAGGATCGCTTGAGCCCAGGAGTTTGAGGTTGCAGTGAGCTATGATGACGCCACTGCACTCTAGCCGGGGCGACAAAGCGAGACTCTGTCTCCAAAAATACCAACTCCCTCTCTACCCACCCCCGCCAAAAAAACCAAACAAACATAGAGCAGTAAGTCCTAGGACAGAGAAAGCACAAGGAATTCTGGCAGTTTATGGTAGGAAAAGGAAGTCAGTGCAGGGAATTCAGGGAGGTTTCTCAGAAGGGGAGATTCGTTTGTGTACCTCCTCATCCTGCTTTCTTAATGAGATTTAAAGGTTGAAGAGGAGTTAGCCAAGTGAATAAGGGGAAAAGGTCTTCCAAGTAGACAGGACAGCATGTAAGAGGCCATGAAACAGTATGATGATTTGGATGAAAAGCAAGAGGCCCAAGACACAAAGCATGGTATTCATGAAATGGGAAGAGAGGCTGGAGAAGATGATGAGGACACATGGTATTAAATTTCCTTTTATACCAAGCTAAGGAGTGGGTCAGAGCATGGCATATGCAGAAAATTATCTTAAAGAGAAGATCCCAAGAAATTTTTTAAAAACAACAACAAAAAAAATCCCACCCAAACAAAATTAATTTTATTTTCCACTAATTTATATGGGACTTTTAGAAGAGGAATGTCTCAAAATAAAACAACTTACTCTAAGGTGTCACAACTCAGGGTGTAAAGCACTCCTTCTTCTGAATTTTAATAGCACTTTGTATCTTCCTTTAAGCACTTGTCACTTTCTGCCTGGGAGTATAATTATCTGTGCCTTATCTCTGCTGATTTACAAGCTCCCTCTGAGCATAACCAGGTCTTGTTCATTCACCCTGTAAAATTATTTTGCAACCCACTCTGAGTAGGCAAGGCATCAGGAGTGCCCAGCGGCTGGGGACGGTGGCTCATGCCACTGTCAAGATCAGCCTGGGTAACATAATGAAACCCCATCTCTACAAAAAATAAGAAAAATTAGCTGGGCATGGTGGCACATGCCTCTAGTCCCAGCTACTCAGGAAGCTGAGGCAGGAGGATCACTTGAGCCCAGGAGTTCAAGGCTGCAGTGAGCTAAGGTCATGACACTGCACTGCAGCCTGGGCAACAGAGCAAGGCCCTGTCTCAAAAAAAAAAAAAAAAAAAAAAAAAAGTGCCAAGCACATAATAGATATTCAATAAATAGTTCACAACATCATGAAGTTACATGATATCCAAGGTCAAAGACTCTTAAAGATATTCTAATCTAGAGTTTCTTGACCTTTGTGAAGAGTCTAATAAAAGCTATGAACCCTCTTTCTAGAAAAATTCACATACATGCAATATTTTACGTATAATTTCAAGGCCCACCATACCTAGATGGGTAAGGTTAACTTATCCAAAGTTACAAAGCTGAAAAGTGGCCAAACCAAGCCTAGAACAGAAGTTTCCTAGTTCCTAATTCAGTAATCTTCCCACTACAAAGGAACAATTTTAGTAAGGCATCTGTTTTCTGCTGGGAGCCTGCCTGATACAGGCCTCAGACATGGCAATGTTCTTCTCATGATATTCCATAATATAAGGATGATGCTCAGGAGAACATGGCAAATTTAGTGGCTTCTAAGGCCCAATACAGTGGTATTGGACCTCTGCCAAGAAGAGAAAGGCAAATGGAAGATACATGGTTGCGTGGGAGCATTAAAATAAGCCAAAGAACCAAAAGATGTTGAAGTCTGCCCAAGTAGAACAGCAAAATCTCCCTAACTGTACTGTTTATAGGAAGCAATAGAATCGAGACTCAAAGCCAGATCTTCTGACTTTCAGGCCAATGTTGTGGCAACTCCATCACAAAATCCTCTGCACATGCATAGAAATCTAACCACCACAGAAACAACTGTGCAGCTGGGGCCGACAAAATGAGCTAAATAATTTTAAAATGCTTAGAACTAATAACTAGTTATCTGTGATAATGGATTCAAGGAGCACATGTATATTTAGATCTGCAAATACTATAAAAATCAGCCGTTTGGCTGAAAATATAAATCCACCTCCACTTGCCATAAAGCATTCATTCAACTAAACTTAATTTATTATTTCCACTGTGAGGTCCATACTGAACTAAGGACTGTACTAAGATTTTTTTTTTAAAGTATTACGAATAATAAAATCAAACCATTTGCTTTTTACTATGATAAACTGGCTTAAGAACAAGATTAGAAGCTGATAGAAACATCTCCAGTCTGGATAATCCCAAACTAAATAACTAGAGAGGACTGAGGGGCAACTCTGTCCTTTCCGTCTTCAATATTACCCAACCTACATATCTGATCTTCAGGTCTTTGCAAAAGCTGCACACTATCCTTTTCTAAAGGACTCCCCCTACCCCGTACCTCTTGTGCTTTAATTAAGTGCTGATATCTTCCAATGCCATGGGTGGGCTTTGACCTGTAGTGCCGACTGGTACTCAGTAGAATGCCACCTGAAAGAGAGAAAATAAGACAAACCCATTCCTAAGCTCTTCCAGAGACAGATCATACACAAGGAGACAAATTCTCCTCTGTAGGACTGGGAATATTTGGGAGGTAGAGGGCCTCTTGTTGGTTTAAAGACCATAGATTTTTTTTTTTTTTTTTGAGACAAAGTTTCACTCTGTCATCCTGTGTAGAGTGTAATGGCGTCATCGTAGCTCACAGCAATCTCAAACTCCTGGGCTCAAGCAATCCTCCTGTCTCAGCCTCCCGAGGAGCGGGGACTACAGGCATGAGCCATGATGCCTGGCTAATTTTTTTCTATTTTTAGTAGAGACTGTCTCACTCTTGCTCAGGCAGGTTTTGAACTGCTGAGCTCAAGCAATCACAACAGGTAAACCTGTTAGAATGGAATATCAGGGAAGGCCTCTCTGAAAAAAATGAGATTTTTAACTGAGACCAGCATTCAGAAGAAAATGGTAATAGCGGTTATGCCCAGGGAGGGGAAGTAAGTAGTTAGAAGACAGGGGAGTTATTTATGTTCTTGTGTACCTTTTAAAATTTGTTCAGTGTACATGTATTTTCTATTCAAAAAATAAATAAAATAAAATTGAGACTTGGGAGGCAAACAGGAGTTTATTGGATGAAAAAACAGAGGATAAGTATTACAGGTAGAGGAAACAACAAGCACAAAGGCCCTAATCTGGGACACAGCAGATGGAAGGGTTAGGAAATTAGAGCAGTAGCCCCAGCTAAGTTTCACATACCACCCCCCATTCCATCCTTTAGAGCTAACAGATCAATATTCCTAAAATATAAATCTAATCATGCTATTCTCCTTCGTTAATTCAACTATTTATTTACTGTACTTTTTTTCAATGTACAGGTATTTACTATTTGTCAGGCACTGTACCAGGCACTACAGAGACAATAATGAATGAGACAGAGAAGGTCTTTGCCATATTTTAAAATGTTTGATAGTTTTCCACTGCCCAAGGTTTGAAACTTCTCAGGCAAGCATTTAAAGATCTTGATTTTATAATCTGGTTCCAACTACTTTGTCTAGGCCTTTAAAAAACTTTGCTCCTCAGTCACAGAGCTACGCTTGCCATTCTGTACAAACCCTGCAGTGTTCATGCCTCTGTGCCTTGCTGGACTGTCCCCACCTACTGGAGCTACACCTCTCTGACAATGATTCTACACAGCCTCCAGGACCAGCTCAAATGTCAGCATCTCTGTGAAACTCTTCTGCTGTCCTAAACATACAAATATCATCGTGAGTTTAGTTCATGGTTGATAGCTCTCTCATGCCTCCATCATATAATAAAATATTTTGTGTAAATAAGAAAGAAAACAAAGATGCCAATCACCACCTTTAAGTACCTAGAAACTCAATCACCCACCAGTGGTTTCAAAAAGCAGAACCAAAACTGATCTTTGAGATGATGACACACTTAGGTCAAAGTGCTACAAATGCTTGCCCTGGCCTCTTATCTACTGGAATTCCTCAGCAAGGAGGCATTTTCAAATTCAGTTTGGGGCAATTCCTATAATTAGAGCAGCTGCTTAATTAAGAAGCTGGTTCAAATCACAGTTAAATGAACCATTTCTCCCTTAAATGAAAGGTTTTGGTCAAATTACCAGTGGTTAAACTGCTTAATTAGCCAGTTGTTTTAATTATAAAATTTACAAGTTTGAAAGCCTCTGATTACCAGTAAGTTCAACTTCATTTGTTCCTCCTGCTTTGTGTCAATAAGCTGGGTTTCCTGCTGTCACATTAACATTGCAGCCTCCTCGAGAGACAAGGCAACTCTTCACTGAAGGAAGAGACAAAAACGCCAGGGTTTTGAAAGGAGGTTTTGAAAATATTTCAATTACCACATTATAAGATGTAATCACATATTGACTTTCTCCACATCACTCCCTTTTCCTTTATATATGCCAGAGACAATTGTCCTTCAATGTCCTTGTTTACTGAACTGGAAACTAAACTCATCAATCCAAGATGGGGGTAAACAACTTTGTTTTAATTATTTCTCCTTCAGAATTGAAACAAACACTTTTAGAAGGGCTATGCAGGTAGGTAAAGAGGAAAATATCGGGGTATTCCTAGCCGAGAATCTATTAATAATTACACATTATTCTCCCTATTCAATAAACTGTAAGTCCCTCAAGGGCAGATACAATGCCAGCACCTGGCAGATACTATGTAAGGGTATATTTAAATAAAACAAAACTGGCTCTTCAGATGTTTTGTTTTTTGTTTTTTTTTTTTGAGACAGAGTCTTACTCTCTCGCCTGGGGTGAGTGCCGTGGTGTCAGCCTAGCTCACAGCAACCTCAAACTCCTGGGCTCAATCAATCCTACTGCCTCAGCCTCCCGAGTAGCTGGGACTACACGCATGCGCCACCATGCCCGGCTAATTTTTTCTATAGATTTTTAGCTGTCCAATTAATTTCTGTCTATTTTTGGTAGAGATAGGGTCTCGCTCTTGCTCAGGCTGGTCTCGAACTCCTGAGCTCAGAACAATCCGCCTGCCTCGGCCTCCCAGATCTTCAGATGTTTTGACAAAACAGGGTGTGCACAGTGGCTCATGCCTGTAATCCCAGCACTTTGAAAAGCTGAGGTGGGAGGATTGCTTGAGGTCAGGAGTTCAAGACCAGCCTCAGCAACATAGCGAGACCCCCCATCTCTACAAAGAATGGAAAAATTAGCCGGGTGTAGTGGTGCATGCCTGTAGTCCCAGCTACTCAGGAGGCAGAAGTGGGAAGAGTTTGAGGTTGCAGTGCGCTATGATCACACCACTGGTCTAGCCCAGGCAAAAGAGCGAGACCCAGTCTCAAAAAAAAAGCTATTTCACCAAAACAATCTGCAATGATTTGTCCCTGGACACTGTCCACATTTTTCAAACTTTCCTTTCAAACTTCTTTCAGTTCTTCTAATTACACTGAACTACTTGAACTTGAATATACCATGTTTGTCTGACGCTACCTTTTTGCTTATGTTGTAATGAGGATGCTAAGTTCCCTTCACTTAACCTCTTCATATATATCTCTCTCTCCTCTCTTTCTTTTTTCTTTTTTTTTAAGACAGGGTCTCGCTTTGTTGTCCAAAGGACACTGTCTGAGGACAGTGGCGTAATTATAGCTCACTGCAACCTCAAACTCCTGGGCTCAAGCAATTCTCCTGCCTCGGCCTCCCAAAGTGCTAGGATTACAGGCATAAGCCACCAAGCCCAGCCATCATTTCCTTCTTGAAACACTCCTTTTGCCTGCCATGAAACTATACTATCCTGGTTTTCTCCACTTTGGCCTCCCTTTCTCAACTTCATTAGCCATCTCTTTCACCCTCTTCCCAACTTTTTAATGTTGGAGTTTGATAGGGACTGATCCTTGGGTCTCTTCTCTACCTTTTCTCCTTCGGTGATCACATTCATTCCCACAGCTTCAAGTAAAATTGACAAAATGATAATGTCCAAATTTGTAGTTTCAACTCAGACTGAGCTCAAGATCAGTGTATCCAGTGGGCTACTTAATACATCCTTTTTGCATGGCCCTCCAACTCAACATGTTCAAATTCAGAATCTTCCCCACAAAATTGCTCCATTTAATATAGTACTATGCAGCCGTTCAAAATAATGATATATTTGTCAGTATAAACATGTTCACCACAGAGTAAATGAAAAAAAAACAGATTATAAGGCATTATATATCATTTGCTCCCATTACTGCAAGACTATATATATATACACACACACACACACACACACACACACACACACACACACACACACACAGAATAAGAAAAATATATACAGATTTCACAGGAGAGAGAGAAAAAGGTAGGATATATGCCAAAATGTTAAGCAATAATCTTATTTACTTCTTCATTTTCAGCTTCTTCTTGCATGTTTGCATATGTATTTATTTTCCATATTCTCTAAAATGAATGCTTTTCACATACACACATATACATATATATATTACATTTTTAGTTTTTTTTTATAGACAGGATTTTGCTATGTTGCCTAGGCTAGTCTGGAACTCCTGGGCTCAAGCAATCTTCCTGCCTCAGCCTGGAACTACAGGCACACACCACTGCTCACTTTTCACTTTTATAATCAGATATTCTTGGTTATTTTTTTTTTAAATCTCCTCATAGGATGCAATATGAAATTCAGAGCATCAGCTATGAAGTTTTCTTGCTAAAACAGCTTAACTTGAATCTAGTTAAGCTTTTAGATCTAACTTCCAGTTTGCAGGAAAGGATAGAAGAACATGCAATACCACACCACGAGGAAATAATCAGACAAATCCAGAGGGAAGGTCATTCTATAAGAGAAATGATCTGGCCTCATCAAAAAAATCACTGTTGTAGGGAAAAAAGTGGCAGAACTATTCTAGATTACAGGTGACAAACAGCAAAATGCAAAGCGTGAAACTTCATTAGCTTTTGATTAAAAATAATATCCATTAAAGATATTTTGGGGACAACTGAGAAAATGGATAGAGTATCAGACTATATTGGGGCATTACCATTAACTTTCTTGAGTGAAATAATGGTATTGTGTTTCTTTACCAGAATGTAGAGAATATCCTTATTTCTATTATAGAAATGCATGCTAAAGTATTTAGGGATAAAGTACTATGATGTCTGATAAAGAAAGCTAATATGACAAAATGTTAACAAAAGTTTAATCTAAGCAGTGGGTATATAAGTGTTTATTGTATTATTGTTTGGGGGAAAATTATTTCTTATAAGACTATAAACTTCTAAATGGCAATAACTGTATCTTTTTTTTTAGGCACAGAATCTCACTCTGTCACCCAGGCTATGGTTCAGTGATGTGATCATAGCTCACTGTAACCTTGAATTCCGGAGCTCAAGCAATCCTCCCACCTCAGCCTTCCGAGTAGCTAGGACTACAAGCATGCACCACCACACTCAGCTAATTTTTTTTTTTTTAAGAGACGGGGTCTTGCTATGTCGCCCAGTATGGTATCCAACTCTTGACCTCAAGCAATCCTAATGCCTCAGCCTCCCAAAGTGCTAGGATTACAGGTGTGAGCCACTGTGCCCGGCCTGTATCCTTTTAACTTTGTATTCCCAGCATCTAACACACAGCCCTGGTACAATACATGTTTGTTAAGAGAATGCATAAATTTTTTAAAAGCCCACATTTTGAGATACTGGGCCTTGGGCCCAGTAGAAATAGTGATTCCCTACACATTGCTACCATCTTCTAAAATAATTAGCATCTGAAAGGCCTCTTAAACACTGCCTTGTGCATAGGAGACACTTAATAAATGTTACTTCCCTTCTTTACTCCCATTCCTTTATCTCTGATACTCTTTAGCCGTGTGACAGATGTCATTAAAATTCAACAACTGCTTTGAAATTTGTCACATAATAGAGCAAACATGCCAAGTATTTGGGTTGAAACAGAGATTGAAATTCATTGAGTTAATCAGATTGAATGGACATTCATTTTGGATAAAATAGTGTGAGA
>RJWJ010024017.1:13745-25349 GCA_004363605.1 Indri indri
AGACAACTAAAAATATATAGAAAAAATTAGCCGGGCATGGTGGCGCATGCCTGTAGTCCCAGCTACTCGGGAGGCTGAGGCAGAAGGATCGCTTGAGCCCAGGAGTTTGAGGTTGCTGTGAGCTACGCTGACGCCACGGCACTCACTCTACCACGGGCAAAAGAGTGAGACTCTGTCTCAAAAAAAAAAAAAAAAAAAATAGTGTGAGAAAAGCCCCTGCCTGATGATGGACATAAAAGACAGGTCTGGAATAGCAGAAGTATTAATAATAATAATAGCAGGTAACTTTTTTAAGTACTTTATTTATTTCATTGAATTTTCAAATAGCTCACTACAGTTTGTACTACAATTATTCCCATTTTTTAAAGTAAGGAAACCAAGCTACAGAGAGGTAGCCAAAGATCACAGGGTAAGTATGCGGTAGAACTGGAATCCAAACTTACTATAGAGCTCTTGCTCTTAACCATTACTTTATGTTCTCACTATGGTTCTATTCCACATACGGGGTAGGATTTGGCCCAGGACACTCTTCTCAAAGCATTAGGCATCCTTCTATCCCAAATAATAATAATAATATTTATTATTATTATAATACATTACATTATTATATATTTATTATTATTATTAGTGGAGACAGAGTCTTGCTACATTGCCCAGGCTTGCCTCGAACTCCTGGCCTCAAATGATCCTCCCGCCTCGACCTCCCAAAAGTGCTGGGATTACAGTCGTGAGCCACTGTGCCCAGCCTAGACAAAATTATTACAGAGTGCTAGAGGGTCACTTAAAGCAGGCAGACTACATCAGGAAATAACTGCTTACCTGCAGAATAGATGGGATTCTCTCCTGAAGTTCTAAACCTAAAAAGGAGAAAGTATATTGAATATAATTAGATACTGATATTTTATTTGCACAGTTACCAAAATTTGTATTCTCCTCATTAAAGATATGTCAATACTGGCTATTTCCCTACTCCCTCCTTCCCTTCTTACTCCCAAAAACATCAGTAAGCACCTACTATTTGCCATACAAAGTGCTAGGTCCTGAGGATACAAATATAAGTAAGATGTCTCTAACCATGATCTGGTTCAAAAAGATATAGGTAAACAAATGTGAGCCACAATATAGTATTAATCCCGAATAGAAACATGTACAAGATTCAGTGGGACACAAAGGAAAACATGGTCACTTCTACCAAAGAGGTAGAAATATTTTGAGCTGAGTTTTAAAAAAATGAGGAAATATTTTTGATTATTTAGCACTGCAGGAAAAGCAGTCTAGACAGAGGTATGAAAAGGTATGTTTGGGGAATAGCAAGCAGCAGGATTTGAGTGGAACTTAAGCAGCAGGGAGGGAGGCAGGGTGAAAGATAAAACTGAAGAGGAAAGGGAGGCTGAGGTAGGAGGATCACATAAGGCCAGGAGTTCATGACCAGCCTGGGTGATATAGCGAGATTACGTCTCAAAAAAAAAAAAAAAAAGCTGAGGAGGTAATCAGGGACTAGGTCATGAAGATGTGAAGAAGCCTGTACACTGTGCTAAGGTGTTTGGTCTTTACTCTGCATAGGCAGTGGAAAGCTCTTGGCAGATTTTAAGCACAGGAGTGATATGATCAAATTTAAGTTTTGGAAAGTTCGCCCTGGGAGCAGGTGAGCGATGAATGGGAGGAGGTAAGACTGAGGCAAGAAACCTAATGAGGTGGTTCTTGCAGCAGCCTAGGAGAAAAGGGATATAAGCCTTGCACTGTTAGATCAGGCTCAGGGAAAACGGAGGAGATGGGACAGCAATGAGAGCCAGACTGGATAGAGAAGCCGGAGAACACAGAGAATAATATGGCTCTGTTCAGATGACTAGGTAATCAGAGTATTTTAGTTCTGCATGCTGAGAAGCTTTGAAACTAAACTGTGGAATAAGCTCGAGAAAAGCACATCTAAATGCTGAATGCTGTCTTCCCCCCTTCTAAACTGTGAGCTTAGACAAGTTGCTTGATAACACTAAAACTCAGCTACCTCATCTTTAAAACACAGACAATAATAGTACAACCTCATGGGACTCAAAATCTGTCTCAAACTCTCTGAGTCAGCTTCCTCTTTTATAAAATGATGATATTTATATTTATCCTGTAGTGTTTTTGTGAAGATTAGAGATAACATGTAAAATGCCTAGTGTGGTACCACAGTAAGTGCTTATCAAACAGTAGTTGACTGATTAATGATGGAAAAATAGATTAAGAGGCCGGGCGCGGTGGCTCACGCCTGTAATCCCAGCTCTCTAGGAGGCCAAGGCGGGTGGATTGTTTGAGCTCAGGAGTTTGAAACCAGCCTGAGCAAGAGCGAGACCCCGTCTCTACTAAAAATAGAAAGAAATTAATTGGACAACTAAAAAATACATAGAAAAAATTAGCCGGGCATGGTGGCGCATGTCTGTAGTCCCAGCTACTCGGGAGGCTGAGGCAGGAGGATCACTCGAGCCCAGGAGTTTGAGGTTGCTGTGAGCTAGGATGATGCCACGGCACTCTAGCCTGGGCAACAGAGTGAGACTCTGTCTCAAAAAAAAAAAAAAAAAAAAAAAGAAAGAAAAATAGATTAAGATGGAAAGGGAATAAAAAGGAGAAAGTCTTCAATAAATATAAAGGGCTCAAGAAATCATCCAGGTTCCTGAGTGCCAAGTAGTCCAGAAAGATATACAATTCATTCTTTTCTATTCTGCGGCTGCCACTCATAAGACATTGGCTGCATATCTCCTGAATAGAGAAATAAACTACCAAGTGCATTTCATCAGCATCTAGAGAAAAACAATGGGGAGGCTGCACTCCATATGCATAACAGGAAAAAAAACCCTTGGGTTTGAATCCTAATTCCAACCCAAATTACCTATGTCATCTCAGAGCAATAGATTAACCTCTCTGGACTCCAGTTATTCATGTATAAAATTGAAATAATATCACATGTTTTATCAGGTCACTATGAGGGTTAATTCATTCATTAAACATACGTTTATTAAACACCTACCATGTGCCAGACACCATTCTAGACCCTAGGGAATAGGGCAGTAAACAAAAATAACAAAGTCCTTATGCCCATGCTGCCAGTGGTAGGAGCTGGGGGAAACAATTAAAAAATTTTATACAAATGTCAAGTGGTGATGTCTGCTATGAAGAAAAATAAAGCAAGGTAAGGGGAAAGAGACAGATGGAGGGGTGCTATTTTACACAGGGTAGTCAGGGAGGGCCTCTCTGATGGGATGGCATCTGGGCAGAAACCTGAACAAAATAAGGAGGTTAAACCATATGGATATCTGAAGAAAGAATGTGCAAAGATCCTGGTGTGGGAAGATGCTTAGATCATCAAGGAATAGAAAGGCACCAGCGTGGCTAAAGCTGAGTAAGTATTCTAAAATGAGGGAGCAGATTATGTAAGGCCTTGTAGGCCATGGTAAGGATTGTAGATTTTATTTTGAGTAAGATGGGATAACACTGGAGAATTTTGAGCAAAGGAGTGATGTGACTTAACTTGGTTTTAAAAGAATCACTCTGTGGTGCGAAGAATGGAAGACAAAAGTAAACCCAGGGAGACCAGTTAGGAGGCAGGGTGATGGTAGCAAAGATGATGAGGAGATGAGGAGCTGTTCCCCCCTGGTTTAGCAAAACAGAAAGCATAAGCTGAAACTGGAGGGAAGAAATGGATCTGCATATATTTCAAAAGTAGAGCCAAAAGTTTTATTGAAGAATTCAGTGTAGAATTAAAGAATTAACAATGTTAAGGATAACTCTAAGGATTTTGGCCCAAGTAACTAGGTGAATGGAGTTATCATTTACCGAGAACAGGGAAGAAGCAAGAAAAAGCAAGATGGCAAGGGAGTTAAAGCTTGACGTGCTTAGTAGCCATGTAAGTGAACATGATGAAAGAAAAATGCTATGTGAATGTGAAGCAGAATGTAAATGTCAGCTATATTTATTAATATCCTTACCTTAAGAGGGAAAAGGCTTGCTTAAAAATGATATTGCTCCTCAGGTACAGCACCTGCAGCAAAACAGCCATGTTAGGACAATCTTAAGCACTTATAGACTTCCAAGGACCTTCTATCAGAGAGGCTAGAAACCCACAGTACACAAACCAAAAAAGGATACAAAGGCTCTTGTCTAGCACAGAAGCTTTCCTACAGTTAACACCAAACATGCAAGCAAACCAAGGTCATCTTTCTTATTCTGCCCACTACAAAAAATACTCAAAAAACAGAAGCCCCTCTCCTACACTGCTTTTTCACCTGGTTTCCCCTTTCCAATTTATCTATTTTTTTCTAATATCAATCAACAACTATTATGCATCTGCCATGCACAGCACCACCCACAAAAGAGGCTTTTTAAAATCTTCTTTAACTCTCAAAATATAATACTATAATACAACTTAACAAGTGAGGCGAGTGAGGTCCAAAGAGGTTATATTCCAAAAAATTACAGCTAATAAGTAGCTAAGAGGACGGTCTTACTGTCCAAAGGCTATGCCTCTACTATAGCACACTCTCTCAATAATAATAATAATGACATGAACATCAACAAAACAATAATAATGAGAGGAGGTAATAATGGCAGTGGCAGTTTCCCTCCCCTCTCCCCAGTTATTTCAATCTCACTGTGCCCTGTTGGCACTCGTTTGAAAGATCTGCAGTATACTTTTACTAAGGAAGTGTCTGACATAGAGGAGGTCTTTTTATAAACTAGATAACAGATATTAAATGTCTGTCTTTAAGGTCCCATAACATAAAGAGAAAATCCTGCCTATTAGGGATAACAATTTCAATTCCTTCACCATGTATGTGTGAAAAGCCTGTTATGCAAAAACAAAGAAAATCTGAGAAACTGTCCCAGTAAAAGGAGCCCACAAAAGAGGAAAAACAGAGACCAAAAAAAAAAAAAACCAACAAGAAAAAAAAAAAGGAGCCTACAAAAAGATGATAACTAAATATAATATCCTGGATGGGATCCTGGAACAGAAAAAGGACATAAGATAAAAATTAAAGAAATCTGAATAAAGTGTCAGTACTAGTTAATAATAATATGTTAATATTGGTTCATTAATTATGAAAAATGTATCACACTAATGTAAGAGGTTAATAACAAGAGAAATTTGGGTATATGGGAACTCTCCGTACTACCTTGGCAAGTTTTCTGTAAATCTAAAGCTATTCTAAAATAAAGTTTATTTTTAAAAAGCCTGTTATGTAGAAATTACTATGCTGAATTTTAAAGGGAATATAAGACCAAAATGTAACAACATGGATTAACCTTGAAAACATCATACTAAATCAAAGAAGCCAGTCACAAAGGACCAAATATTGTATGATTCCATTTTATGAAATATCCAGAATAGGCAAATCTATAGAGAAAGGAGGTAGATTAGCGGTTGCCTAGGGCTGGAGGTTCTGGGGAGCGAGGGATGACAACTAAAGTGTATGGACTTTTCTTTGGGGATGATGTTCTAAAACTGATTGTAGTGATGGTTATACAACTCTGTGAATAAATTAAAAACCATTGAATTGTACACTTTAAATGGTGAATTGTATAGTATGTGAATTATAAGTCAATAAAGCTATTAAAAAATGTAAGCACAATCTCTGTCCTACAGGCATTTGGATGGCTGGAGACACAAACATACATTTGTATTAAACAGCTAGGCAATACCGCAGGCACTATAAGATGAAGTCAATAGGTGGCATGAGCAAT
Organism: Indri indri; assembly: GCA_004363605.1. Lineage (NCBI taxonomy): Eukaryota > Metazoa > Chordata > Mammalia > Primates > Indriidae > Indri > Indri indri. Next base: position 19,464 of record RJWJ010024017.1, read on the forward strand.
AAGCACACCGGGAATGAAATACAGGTGGAGATGGCTGGGGTGGTGGGGGGAGCTATTAGCTTTTGTAGTGTTATATTAATAGATGTTACTGAGGATCTGCTCAAAATCATGAACCCTCTTCCTAAACAAATGCATATAGACATGGACATACAAAAAGTTTGCAGGAGATTCACTGAAACTCCTAACATCACTTAAGGATCCCTATGCTAAACCCAGAGATCCTCAAGGGCAAGGGTCATGTCATGTTCCTCTCAGGCACATACACTGTGGATAGTCAAGGTTTGCCTTAGTGAATAAATAAATGATTAGAAATTGACCACAGAGGAGGTCTACAGAACAAAATTTTTTTTTAAAATTTAAAAAGAAAAAAATGTGAATAACATTACTACCATTTTTTAAGCACACACAACTATTTTGTTGAGTATCTACCACGTTTCTAAATCATAATAACCCTTACTAAATACGTATTATTATCCCCATTTTACAGTTGAGGAAACTGAGATTAAGTAACCTACCCAAAGTCACACAGCTACAATCAAAACTAGCACATGGATCTTGACTCCCAAGTCCATAATTTCCCTACTATTCTATACCCTCTCTCACAGAAACGAAGGGCTTAGTGCTTAGGAAATTAGGGGGGAAAAATAGATCAAACTTAGGAAAAGTTTCCCAGAGAATGTGAGGCCTGAAGATTGGAAAGGATATGAATAGACAGAAGGAAGGGCACAGTATGGATGATCTAAAAAGCACAATTAAATCTACACGAAAAGACCTTGTAAAGTATGTGTGCAATATGCTTAACCTAATATTAGTCAGTATAAAAGACAGAGTAGGGAACTGGGAGCCCCGAAAGAACTCAGGCCAGGCCCCCCCACCACTGGCCATGTACACTGAAGTTAGAGCAGATGATTCTTAGGTCTCTCCAGGCCCAAGATCTACTAACAATAGAAATCAGAATATATTTTTAAATGAGTCATTTCATATAGAAGAGTATTGGATAAGAAGAAAGATCTAGATGAGACTGCTTTCTCCTCATTTTAATCGGTCAGATTTCTGAGTCTTTACAATATTTCAGGATTTAATTATCTAAAAGTCAGACTTAAGGGTTGACAGCTTTCTGGAAGACATTCAAATTGTGGTGTGAACTCTCCCTGTCAGCTCTGGGAAATGTGCTTCCTCTCCCTGGCAATGCCAGGCATTATTTATCAGGACAAAAGTAATCTATTTTGGGACTGTATCCACAATAATCCCCTTCCCCCCATCAGCAAATGAAGAGCAGCTCTGGCTCTGCAAATGGAAGAGGAGGGTGGTGGGTGATGCCAGTGAATGAGTGAATGAGGACACAGCTGCCACAGTGGCTTATAAAAATACTAGTCCCATGAGCTATGGAGCCAGGAACCAAGAAAGGATTGCACAGCTACCAAAGAACTGAAGTCACGGGGCAAAATCTATAGTGTGTGAGTAGCTTCAATCACCAGAGCCTGGGAGGGTAGTGAGAGCAGTGAGTCAGGGGCCTTTGAGGCAAACAATTGAGAGCTGTTATATGAATAGTAACAGAATATATTTGTGTATTAATACTATTTAAGATAGTATTGTTACTACCACTTGTTGAGTAAATCCTTTGTGCTAAGCACCTTACACATATTATTTCGATTAATCTTTACAGCAACCCACTGATAGAGGCATTATTGAGATAACTGACTCTATTTTATAGGACACAATAGAGGTTTATGTAAATTGCCCAAAGTTGTAGGTTTGGTAAGAGGTATCAGGAATTCAAACCCAGGTTTGCCTGAATCCAAAGCCCATGTTTTCCATTCTGCCACCCTACCACTCAAAAAAGTGATACCAGGCCGGGCGCGGTGGCTCACGCCTGTAATCCTAGCACTCTGGGAGGCCGAGGCGGGCGGATTGTTTGAGCTCAGGAGTTCGAGACCAGCCTGAGCAAGAGCGAGACCCTGCCTCTACCAAAAATAGAGAGAAATTAATCGGACAGGTAAAACTATATATAGAAAAAATTGGCCGGGCATGGTGGCGCATGCCTGTGGTCCCAGCTACTCAGGAGGCTGAGACAGGAGGATTGCTTGAGCCCAGGAGTTTGAGGTTGCTGTGAGCTAGGCTGACGCCACGGCACTCGCCCCCAGGCGAGAGTGAGACTCTGTCTCAAAAAAAAAAAAAAAAAAAAAAAAGTGATACCAACTTATACTACTGAAATTCATATGCTAAGGATAATAGCTTTAATTTTTTTTTTTTTAAATAAATTGAGACAGAGTCTCACTCTCCTGCCTTGGCTACAGTGCCGTGGAGTCAGCCTAGCTCACAGCAACCTCAAATTCCTGGGCTCAAGCGATGCTCCTGCCTCAGCCTCCCAGGTGGCTGGGACTATAGGCATGCGCCACCATGCCCAGCTAATTTTTTCTATTTTTAGTTGTTTGGCTAATTTCTTTCTATTTATAGTAGAGACGGGGTCTCACTCTTGCTCAGGCTGGTCTCGAACTCCTGAGCTGAAGCAATTCTCCCGCCTCCGCCTCCCAGAGTGCTAGGATTACAGGAGTGAGCCACCGCGCCTGGCCAGGATAATAGCTTTAATCGTTCAGGTCCAGAGGCACATGCCTGTAGTACCACTTACTTGGGAAACTGAGGCAGGAGCATTCCTTGAGTCCAAGAGTTTGAGGCTATAGTGAGACTTTGTCTCTAAAATAATAATAATAATAATAATGATAAGCCTCAATAATCCAACCATTTGTTGAGTATCTGCTATAAGCCAAACATCATCTCCTTTAACCCTCACAACCATGCTATAAGGTAGATATTTCTACCTGCATTTTATAGTAAGCTCAAAAACGTGAATTAACATGCCTAATGCACATAGCTAATAAGTCATGTTCTAGCTGACCCCACAACAGGGGCTCTTTCCACTACCATATAACTCCTGTTGCAAAGCAAGTTCTGCTATTATATGATACCTCTTATTTCTTCCCTGAGATGAGAATACTTTGATCTGTATTACAATTCTTGTAATGGAGGTTACTCTCATCTTAGGCATTCTTGAAAAGCCCAGTCACTGCGTCAGTTCATTCATTAGAAGCTTCAGATTCTCCTCACTGGCCTTCCACCCTCTGTCAGTGCTCACCACTTGTCTCACACACAGGGCCAACACTAGCCCCTCTTTCCATAATGACCCATCTGTTACTTAAATACCTTCCTAGTCAAGAATGAACATTTTCAGACACTCATAATTATCTGAAAGTTCTCCCACATAAAAAACCCAAACTGATCGCCCTATAACTTCCATGGTTTAAGCCTAGTTCCCCACTCTGGGATGACACAGAATTTCAGTTCTTGCTTTTCATACAAGAACTCAAGCCCCTCAAGTATTTGAAGGCAATGACCATTGCCTCGAGGTTTTCTTTTCCTAAGTTCTTTCTTTTTTTTTTTTTTCTGAGACAGAGTCTCACTCTGTTGCCCAGGCTAAAGTGCTGTGGCATCAGCCTAGCTCACAGCAACCTCGAACTGGGCTCGAGCGATTCTCCTGCCTCAGCCTCCAAGAATACTAGGATTACAGGCGTGAGCCACTGCACCCAGCCTCCTAAGTTCTTTCCAAAATTGATTTTGTTTCTAGTTTTTCCTTTGGCCATCATTTTCTTAACATGTTTCTGTTGACTACCAAAATCTGCCTTTGCATTGTGTCCTTATGACAGTTAGGAATACAAGTTTTATAATCACACAGATTTGGGTTTGAATAACAGCACTTCCATTTTCCTAGCTGCAGGATCCTTGGCAAGTCACTGAAGAAATATCTGGCCTCACATATAATGCCATTTATATGAAATGACTAGAATAGACAAATCCATAAGGTGGAAAGTAAAGCAGTGGATGCCAAGGGCTAGAAAGATGGGGGAATGAGGAGTGACTGCTTATGGGTAAAGAGTTTCTTTTGAGGGTGACGAAAATGTTCTAGAATTAGATAATGGTAATGGTTGTATAACATTGTGAATACACTAAAAAAAAACACTGAATTATCCACTTTAAAATAGCGAATATTATAAGACATAAATTATATCTCAATTTTTTAAAAAATTTTGAGACAGGGTCTCACTATGTTGCTCAGGTTGGAGTTCAGAGGCTACTCACAGGCATGATCATAGTGCACTACAGCCTCAAACTCCTCATCTCAAGTGATCCTCCTGCCTCAGCCTTCTGAGTAGCTGGGACTACAGGTGCATGCCACCTTACCCTGCTATCTCAATTTTTAAAAAAAAAGAAAGAAAGAAAAGAAATATATGGCCTCAAACCAGAACTACTGGATGGTACTTCCAGGCCACAGCTGAGCTCCATTAAACCCAATTCCCTAACTTCCTCCAGGACTAAACCCAATTTTACAATCCCTATGGTCACCACCTGAAATGTAAATCCAATCCTCTACCATCTTTCTAACTCTCACCCCCATATTACGTCTTTGTATACTATCCCTGAGCCAAGCCCCACTACTTCTCTCCCTCCCAACTTTGTCTGGGCCCTCTGGAACTCCAAGTGTGTTGTCATTTCAGGGGCTTTGTATATGTTTTTCTCCTTGCTTGGAATATTTGCTTTCTAAATCCTACTCATTCTTTAAGTCTTAGTCATGTAACAACCTCAAGAACTTTCCTAATTGCTTAGGCTTGCTTGGATCCTGCTGTTACACACTCATATAGCACCCTGAATCATTCCTTTGTGGATTTATCACAATTAGTTAAGTAGTTACATGCTTAATTAGTCTCTCTCTTAATAAGCTCCACGAAGACAGGAACTACATCCTAGCATCCAGAATACACTCTGGCACACAGTCGGTGCCGAATTAATAAGTGATGATCACATTAACAAATCCCTCTAAACCTCATTATCTTATCTCTAAAGAGGTTATAAAATCGTTGACATGATTAAATTAGATAATATGTGAAAAGGGATTAGTAAGTGCAAAGTGCATTATTAATGGTCAAATTGGCAGCAGTGATGATAATCGTGGTGGTTATTATTCAGTTCTTCATTTGTTAAAAAATATGTATCTTGGAGTGTCACAGGTGCTGAAGATAAAATTGTGATAAAAACAAAATAGAAAATCTCCTCTAGAGGTTGCAGTCTAGTGTTGACCAGGAATTAGCCGGCTTCTTGACTATTCTGGGTTTTTGGACTCCCTGCTCATCTACACACTCTGAAACGTGTGTACTCCTGGTTCATGTCTTTTTATGTTCTCCTAATTCATTTGTGCTGGTTTGTCATTTGCTTCAATCCTCACTGCTTTTTGTTCATATGAACTTAGCTCCACTTTTGCCTTCAATGTTTTCACCTAAAAACATCTTATTATTTCTGAGATCAGTCCCTAAGGCTGCTCCTTCTGGGCTGATACATTAGACACAACCTGGCATACCATTAGTGATCACCACCCCTCCCCTAACCAAACCCTGTGGTGCAGAGGTCTAGTAATCCGTGAGAAAATAGTGGTAATCTAAGGGTGAGTGGCAGCCAGACCTGAGTTTGACACTCCAGAGCCATTCATTTTCTGTGCAAAATAACTCTGCAGGTGAGTCATTACCCATTCCTTGGCGCGCTCTGACTTCCCCAGACACCATCTTGCCAACTTGATCAATCAATACATTTTCCGGGGTTTGATGAACATCAACATTACTTTCTTTTTTTTTTTTTTGAGACAGAGTCTCACTCTCTTGCCTGGGGCGAGTGCCGTGGCATCAGCCTAGCTCACAGCAACCTCAAACTCCTGGGCTCGAGCAATCCTACTGTCTCAGCCTCCCGAGTAGCTGGGACTACAGGCATGCGCCACCATGCCCGGCTAATTTTTTCTATATATATTTTTAGCTGTCCAATTCATTTCTTTCTATTTTTGGTAGA
>RJWJ010024018.1:0-25309 GCA_004363605.1 Indri indri
CACCTCTTGGCCCGGTGGCATCTATTGCAACATCAATGATAGAATCTGGAGTCATCCATTTCAGGAAAACGAGGAAGAGGAAGTTGAGAACAGCCAAGAAAGCAAAAATGTAGCCTGTTACTGGGCCGCAGTGAGAGATAAGTCTGTCCAGTCGTCTGTTCATTGGCAACACAGCTTCCACTGACACCCGGTTATACACCTGGCAGGAGAGAAGCCAAGAATGAGCACTCTGAGCCCATCACCCATCACATATCAAACAACGACCTGCTCTCGCAGGAACCTTTTATAAATACATGCAAACAGAAGTTGCTCACATTTTGTTGTTGTTACAGTAATGATGTCCTTAATGAACTTAATCACAATAATTACTGCCATTTGATTCAACCTTATTAGGCACTCATTCTGGGCAAAACGCTGGGCTAGACACTGTGTGATACAAAGAATAAGCCACAGTTCCTCTCCCCTAGGGAAACATCATTGATTACAGCCTAGAATTCCAAAGTCCTGCAAAGTCTGAATAGCTTTTTGGGTCACCAACTGTAGGAGCGATATTTAATTCAGCAGTGATTTCAGCAGTGCTAAACCAGGATTGGCCTTTGAAGATTCCTTGACTCAGCTGAGACAGCTCTCACTGGCATCTGGCAGACATCAACCACAATCAGAGAGCCAAAATCTAGTGTCCTGCTGGGTACACCTCTTTTAACAGGTGCATGAAACCATCCATGTTGCTGGGCACAAATGGCATGGATTTCAAATAAAAGAGGGGAAAGAGATATGGGAAATTCTAATAGATGGTATAGGTCAAACACTGGCAAATGTAATAAAGTTTATTGCTGAAAATTGGCAGTAAGTGGCTTGCTTTTTTAAAAACACTGCTAAGTGCTAAACTCTAAAATATTAACAAGGATCTTTAAACATACTTGTTTAGAATACATCAAATGGGCCAGCATTCTTTTTTTTTTTTTTTAGTTGTATTTTAGCATTACTTGTGCTTAGTCTAACATATCTGACCTGTAACGGTCTTCTTCTGAACTCAACAAAGTTTTAAGATCCACTGCAAGTTCTGCAGGTCAATGACCTTTGAAAGATACAGCATATTTACATCCAGCTCTTTTATCCTGAGAACACTTTGACTACAAACATTTTAATCAGAATTATGTTGAGAATTATGCTAACACTGGTGAACTGTAACTGAAAAAGTATGTTTACAGCATGAACTCCAATTTAATTTCACAGTCAATTTTCTTAATAGCACAGTTAAACTAAGAGGAAGGAGTTGAAAAGGATCAAAATGTCCTCAAGTTAAAAGAGCAATTACAAAATGAACCACCCACCTTTATTTCAGGTCAATTAATTTATTTATGATCTTAAGTGATAAAATAATTTCCTACTGACAATTCATTACAGACAAGGATTTGTTTTTCTAAACGTATACTATAGATCAGCAGAGTATAAAATAGAAAAAAAATAGATGCTTTACTATTATTTTAAGCATAACTAAAAGAAAACATGCAGTTACAAAAAAAATCCCAATTAGCTCCTTCAATAAACTGTCACCATAGTTCTTCCCCTCTGAATTTATTACCTACAGTAGCTCAGACTTTTGAGGTTTATATGATGTCAATAAAGAAGGGCAAGTCACAACATACAAAGCTGTAGTTTTCCATCAGGGTGGTATCACCAAAAAACCCTGTCTAACCAAATATTCCTGCCAACCATACCCCAAATTTCACCTCTGCTCCTAAAGAGTAACATAAGAATCCAGGGAGTGGTTGAGGAGACAGGAGGACTTGAAGATGGAGTATACAGAGTCTGAAAAGGCTACGAGGCGACACGGACATGCCCTCCTAACAGGTAATCAGTGCTATACTCCAACTTCCAAAGGAAAAGGCAGCTATTTCAAATGGGTGGAGACAGTACAAGACATTTAAAAGGTCAGGATAATTCAGAAATACTTCAGGTAAAAATGTTTATTTCAAGTACCTCATATTTCAATGGAAAATATATATGGCAATCTGTAGAGATAGGACTTTTTTCAACTTACGTTCAAATATGAGTTCATCTTACGTACTGAAATTTACAATTCAGACCAAATAAGAAAGCCTTAAGGTACAAAACTGTTCTCAACTCCAGGCTAAAAACTCACTGCCCCACTGAATACAGTGATAGTATATAGCATCAACCTAAACCACTGCCTTCTCCATGCTCCACCTGGCTATCTTTCTGGTTCACAACTTCTACATTCTAAGAAGCCAAATTGTTTCTGTTCAGCTTGTTACATGGTAATAAGAGGCATGAGGCACAGAAAGTCATGAGAAGGACATAAAGGAAGAAAGTGAGTAGAATAAATGAGGTCCCTAACTCAAAGTCAGGAACCATTTCCCACAACTGTACTCTTCTACCTCAGGGTGTTAATCTATTTCCTGTTCCTGTCCTTTTGGAAATTCTCTATCGCTGCTTTTTATTTGTGATCATTTTTCTAACTTTTATCATGTACATTTTGAATTCTAACTTATGCTCTCAATCAGCCCAAAGATGCAAAAATCCTTTTCCTGAAGAAAATCACAGTACTTAGCAAAAGTGCCACCAGAGGTTTACAAAGTAGCCTGAATTAAATATTCACAAGTTATAAAGTTGCCACAATCGGCAAAAACCATATTATTTCCTATGCTTTAGATTTATGAACAGCCTCAAGAAAATATCTAAGAATAGATTTTCATGCTAGTTTTGTCTCTAATTACTGTGACTTCTAGAAAATTTTGTAACTTCTTTATGCCCTGTTTAATGAGAGGGCTAGACTGTATTACTGCTATTTTCAGATATCGAATGCAATGATTTGACTAGACACTCAGCCCAACATGTGTGCCCAAAGTAATGCAGTTTGTTTCTTTTCATTTGGAAGTGATTTCATAAACTTAAGCAATAGAACAGAAATGGTAAACCTGTATGTAAGAAAGCAAACATGTATGTGAAACATCAAGTAAGAGTTCAGACACAATCTTTTCTCAGCACATGACATACTTTTTCAGTTCTCTCTGCAACATTCCTCCAGGTGTAGAAAGTCTTTACTATGTTATGGATATTTTCTGGAGCTGGCAATGTCCCCGACTTCAGTTGGGAAATAGCTTTTTCCAACCCTTCACACAAAGATTTTACTGAAGGCTCACATAAAATGATAAGATTTTCTGGAAGCACCTCAGGAATTCCACCAACCTTGGTACTTACAACCTTAAAAAGAAAGAACACGTGTTCTACCATAATCATACGTCAGGAAGATGAACAAAACTAAGTTAAGAAATTATTATGAATGTATCTCATTATTTTTCAAAATACAAATACAGAAACCCCAACAATATATGCCTTCAAAGTTTTTTACCTGTAAACCACAACTGGCTGCTTCCAAGATTGCCATGCAGAATGCTTCAGTAAGGGAGGTATTAAGAAAAATGTGTCCTTGAATTAAGACATCTCTAACATCCTTGTGTTCTAAAGGTCCCAAAAGACGCACCCTGATTTTTTAAATGAGAGGGGAAGAAAGAAGGAAGTGAAAAAGCATGCTACAAAAGAAATTTATAAGCCAAGTCTGCTATTTGTATTACACTTAGATCCTTACTGCTGCCAATGTTTTCTACCTCTGAAGATGAGTATCGTGAAACACTGATCTAACAGAAATAGCCTTATAAAGCTACTGGGTTAAAACTCATAGCCAACATATTTCTAACTTTTGTTACACATATCAAATTCCATCTTTTCCCAAACTAGTTTGCATGTAATGAAAATATTAATATATTTTGATGATTAAATATTAAAATATCAATTCTAAACAGGAAAATTATCCTTTTAAAACTGATGTTTCACACATACACAGCTCACTTGTTACATTGTTATTGAGGATGAAATCTGTCAAAATCTGTATGTGCAGGGCAATTTACATGATTTGAGCCATGCTATTTAAATTACAACACAGTATGGCTTGGAAATCTGCAAACACTTCCAATCAAAGCAGTTGTTTTTTTGTGGCTTCTATGGTGCCTCCAACAACTGCCCCTCAAAGTCAAATAATATTGGGCTAATGAAAAAAAAATAAAATTGTGGACTCTTTAACTAGGTTTCCTATTTTATATAAATTTTTTTTAAAAAAACAGGCCTTGCATTACATTTTTGTATCAATTACACGTAGGAGAAGCAGCACACCTAAGGCAGGCATGTAGTCAAAATTGAACATAGACAATTGATATTTTCTCACTTAAGACAATATGGAATCCATCAATACCTGTCATGTAGCTGGTATCTTTCCCGAACTTCTTCCAAAATGATTCTCTTTGGTCCCTCTCCTCCAATTATGAAATTTAAATCTGGATATTTCTGACAGAGTTCAGGTATTATACCACTAAGCAAATCAATTCCTGAAAATATAAAGTTGAATGTTGGAGATATTAACATTTAAACTTTTTAAAAAAATTCATTGGAACTACTGAGAATCCACTCACTTTGAAAAGCATTAGCTGTGTATTCCTTAAAGGAGAGAAACTAACTCTCTTAAACCTTTCCCAGGAGGGTGGAATTGTTCACAAACTGCCAGTGGTTCCCCAAAAGTTGCGGTTCTTGAAGAGATAGACCTTGACATGCATTGTTACCTTCCACGCACCCAAAATATGGACAATTCTGTGCCATTTCAATAGACTACTCTTTGTTACTCACTTGTATGTATACATAACCTACTTCTAAAAAAGGTATTTTTGGTGGGTAAGGTGAGTTACCTTTCTCCAGAGCAGGCAGCTGACTGAAGATCTAGGTCTTGTCCCAGCTTTTTTACGAACAAGCCCTTTGATCACAGGAAGTTTCCTGATCTACAAAATGAAGAGACCTATGTACCTAAAGTCTCTTTCAGCTATAAAATTCCATCAGTCTATGATTCTACTTCCTGCCGTAGGAAAGGGCTAAGCAACAAAGTCTATTGCCTCCACTTTGTTCAAAATGCAGTTTGTACAGAGAATTTTGCAGTGAACACTATGGTATTAGCAAAATTTAAAACAACAGTCCATCCAAACAAGCTATATCCCACTTTCCTGGAATGGGAGTAAATGAAGGTAGCAGGACCTCAACTGTCAGATCATTATAGTCCATGGAACAAAACGATGCATCTTTGTTTCTTTTTTAAAAAATGACTTTCTTATAATATATAAATACAATCTCAGGTAATATAAAGCAATAAAGTAAATCATGCTCTACTAGTCTGAAAAAGTTGTGGCTATCCAAAGTGACAGCAATGTTGACGCTATTTGGGAATTTAGTTCATTAACAATTACAAATCATACACATTCAAAAGTAAACGCAAAATGATCCACTTAGAGCTAAGTTTATTAATTTAAAAAATGCATACACACACAAGAATTGCATTTCTTACATCAATCTTCCCCAAAACAGGCAGATCAATTATAAAATAGATGGTGGGGGAAATTATATTATAGGGTCATTTTTATTAAACAATGCAAAGTAAGAATCATTAAGTAAACTCTGCCGGTATTTTCAAAATATGTTTGCGTATGTCAAAAATAAATTCACATACAACTTTTCTGAATTATGAAGTCTTCTCATTAAAACCTTAGCTATCTTTGTGTCAAGTCAATTACCAAATTCATTGATTGAATTTCTACATAAACCAGAAGGTAAATTAACGACTTAACATTTAGCCGCCTACAATTCCTTCTTTTCTTTTCATTTCATTTTCTTTCTTTCCCCTCTCTTCCTCTTTCTCTCCTTTCTCACACAAGGTTAAAAGCCCATTCTTCAAACAAACAAAAAACAACACAAGCAAATAATAATTGCTGATAATAGCTACCTTAACTGAATGTTTACTATGTCAGGCAACGTATTTTAAATGCATTATGTCCTTTAATCCTGACAACCACCTTTTAAGAAATGGAACTGATTAATATTGTCAATGATCTATAAATTTTATTCTAAGAATAAAGGGTTTTTCCTCCACTATAAAACAATTATTCTGACACCTCTAAGAACAGTTTAACACAATGGAACATACAGAGACTTTCGATCGCCATATCACAGAAAATGAACAACGAAAATTCCTAATTCAAACTTTTAAAGCTCAGTCTAACAACATTTTAAAGAACCTTCTGATCTACATACCTAGGATAACAGTGGCTAGGCAGGCAAGGGTAGAGGAACAGGAGACCTTAAGTCAAGAGCAGGACTCATGTTTGTCATCTCTGTTACTTGCTGTGTAACCTGGACGAGTTACTTCCCCTCTCTGAGACTCAGTTTCTTTGTTACATGCACATAACATCTACCCTACAGTTGTTGGGAGGGTCAAGTGAGGTACTGTACCATGCACAGGCTTCCTCAACTGCAGAATACAAACGTGAGTTGTCCTTACCCCTGCAGCGGGAAGCGGGGCATGCCTGCACATGCACAGAGCGCTGGCAAACCCAGACTGGGAGCAAAACAGGCTGGAGAGAAGGCAGCTCAGGAAGAAGCCAGCCAAAAAACCCGGGCAAGGAGAATTCGGATTTATTCTCTCACTTAATACATTCCAGTGGGCTTCTGACATCTGGTCCAATGAACACCTCCTGAGGATATTAATTTATAAATAAGGAATGGACCACTAATACAGGGCTACAGATGTGGCCATTCCTTCCCAGAATGTTATTTTTTGCAGAGTGCCTGGCCTATGGAGAGGGTTCAACAAATATCAACACTGAGTTATTGAATTGAGAACAGGAAAGGCCATACCTTCACTCCATTGATATTTAGCTCAGCTGGTTAAAATACCACATTAGTGGAGTAAAGGTAACACGTTTAATCTTCGTATGAGTAGTTAATTTTGCTGATCTTCATGTATGCATCATACCCTTTCTTAGCTAGCTGTCTGACAGGTATGCTATTTGATTAAAAAATAAATTAGGCACATTTTCTAAGTTACAACAAACATATCACCAATGTCCCAAGAGGGATTCAGAATACAAAATGCTGGTCCGTTCACATCTCCTTGATTAAAGAATGACAGCACATCATTGCCTTCACCCTAGAAAATGCAGCTGAGTAGAACTTTTCTCACCAACCTCCACTTAAACGAACTCTGTCCCAAAAGTAAAGTATACTGACCAAGGCCCATGTCTAGATTTTAGGCCACTCCCTAGCACACTGGTACACTGCTGAGCTTCATGCTTACCAAGAGTCAGTTGCATAAGTTCACAAACGTGTTTGATGCCAGCTGTACTTGTCACTCTACTGGGTAATTTAATTAAATAACGCATAAACTGGTAAAATGAGTTTCTATGAAAACTAAGCTAAACAGTTTGAAAAGTCCAATAAAGGAAAGCCACAGGAAAAAGGTCTTGTCAGATGAGGGATGTACTAAACCACTGTATAACACTGAAAACAAAACTCTAGAAGCACATTGCTTCATATGCCTGTAGGTTCTTACCACACTTAAAAGAAAGCCAAAGTGACAATGGTAGATTACGCTTTGTGAAAGCTATTATGTAAGATAATGCAGCTGAAATCAGTGGACCAGTACTTAAAGCCTACAGCCCTACATCAAACTACTGGCAACCCAGTGTATTAATATTTTGAGTTAAATTCAAATATTTAAGGGGGTATATATTATTTTTAATGATTCCCTACTTTAAATGGAATTTTTGATTACTGGACAGGTTTTCAAATAGCATCTAGAAGACTATTTATATGTTTCTAATAACCAGACTGTTTCAGACATTTAGTAAACAAGCCTCCACAAATTCAACTGCAGTGTCCACTAAGTGCTGCAGAGGCACTAAAAAAATCCTCCTTGATAATAGTGGACATATATCAAACACAAACTGGGCTAACGGTTTATAGGAACTATCACTGAACCCTCAGGAGGTTCCCATTGCCGTCTAAATTACACAAATGAAAAAACTGAGACTTAGAGATGTTAAGTAACTTGTCCTTGATCATACAACAAGGATAGAGTCACAATGCGGCCCTGGGCCATCTAATCCCCTTTCTTCATCACTTACCTGCCAATATGTTATTAATGTCTTATATATGATTAAATGAACAAACAAGGTACAAAACAGTAAAGTGCAGAACAAGCCCATTGATTTTTCAGCGTATGTATGTATGCATAAAAAAGACAGGAAAGCTACAGATCAAAACATTCATTAGGGTCATCTCTGAATAATACAGTTACAGCTGATTTTCATTTTCATCTTTGAGCTTTTCTTAGTTTTCAAAGTATCTGCAATGAAAACACATTACTTTTACCAACCAGAAAGAAAAGGCCATGTGGTGGGCTCTGCCCTTTACTTCTTACCACATGTACAGGGCTGTTTTAATTTTTAAAAAGACCTGATCGATTAAACAGCATCGGGTTATTTTTATTTTTCAGTAACCATTAAAACATCAAAGGTTGGGGGACGGCATTCACAACTCTAAAAATTTCTCTTCCAATATAAACCAATATTAGAACTTTCCTTGCTATATTTAATGAAGTTGTCATTAAACCATAAGCAAAATGAAAAGCCAAACAATCACTATATACAAGTATTCAACAGCTTTCTACAATGAAAAAAATCTGCAATTATAGCTATCATTTCATTACCTTTTCTGTAAACAAGTCTGCTGACAACAACAATAGTTATTATACTATCGTGCCTTCTAAATGGGTCTGGAGTGAAGTCAGTAGGATCTACAGCATTAGGAATGACGGACACTATTTCAGGATTCAGTGCTGCTCTTAATACAGTATTTTCCTTACTAGTATAAGAGACACAAATGATGTGGTTTGTGTCACAAAGAGACACAGTTAGAAGCTTGTTTGTAAGCACCGAGCTGACATCAGCAAATCCAAAAAGGGAATGGTCCGTGAAGACTGTCTGAAGCCCCATTGTCTTGGCATGGAAGAGAGCATCATGGGCCATGGCAGAAAAAGAACTATGTGAATGGATTATTGTGACTCTCTCCCGAACAAATATGTACCTGAGCAATGGTAGACTGTGAAAGAGGGTCGTGGCTGTAGACTGGTTGTACATGACTTTCAGAGGCAAGTAATAGACTTTGAGGCCATTAGTGAGGTAACGGATGCCTTTTCGATTTCCGTAAGCATGGGTGACAATTATAACCTTATGCCCTCTTTCAATCAGGCACTGAGAGAGCTGGTAAATGTGGCTCTCCACACCTCCCATATTTGGGTAGAAAAAGTCAGATACCATGCATATATTATGGGTACGGGTTCTATGTGTGGGAAGACTTCCAGGGCTAACCCGAGAGAGTATAGCTGAGGGAGGCTGGCCGGGCTCATCTCCTCTACAGGCCATGCTGAGATGATTTAGCATCAGTTCTTAAAGAAACCCAGTTAAGATGTGTCCTCTATTACCTGAAAAAGAAAGCAAAACAGGATCTCAGCTCAGAGACAAAACACATTTCATATCCCAAATCCAGATATAAATACTGTTTTAATGTTAATGTAAATTTGTTAGCTTTTCCCTTAGAAATAAAAACAAAGCATATAATGAATTTACTCATTTGACAACATTTACTTGCTTAGCATTTACTATGTGCCATACAACAAAAGGAGATTCTGCAATGTCTTAATTTTGCTCTAAAAATACTGCTACAACACACAATTTTAAATAAGTTTGTTACACCACAGTACATAATGGTTTGCCATGGAAACAACCTAGTTCTTTCCAATAATTAAATATGTATATACACATATGCACATATATATTTCCCCTCACTTTTATCACTTTACCAGCTTCTACTTATTAAATGCCCACTATACATCAGCCACTACATGCTGAGTTTTCTATATCTTATTGCAGCCTCACCAAAACCCTATGACTCCATCTTATAAATTCAAAGTCTAAATCTTAAAGAAATTAAGGAATTTGTCCATGATTATTCAGTGTTAGGGTGAACCCTGAGGTTCTAAGTAGCTACTCAGAGGTAACTACTTAGAGGTAGAACAATGTGGCAGTCTGTTTCATTAGTAGTCATGCCTCCTGGTATTTATGCCCCTGTACAGTCCCTCCCCTGGATTTGGACCTAGTTTAACCCATAGGACAGGGTGGAAATTATGTGCACATTTTCGGCCTTAGCCTGAAAAAGGTGCAGTGGTTTCTACCTGTACACTCTTGGATATCCTAAGCCAACATGTAAGAAGTCCAGCTACCGTGCTAGAGGGACAACAGGAGAGATAATATGAAGAGAGCCAGAGGCACAGCCATCCCCAGGTTCTCAGCTGGGCCCAGTCTCTAGCCAACTTGCCTGCTAAATGCAGCCTCCCTAGTGACCACTGGCAAGACTGGCAGAAGAACCATCCAGCTGAGCCTGACTGCAGAATCATAAAAAATAACAGCCATGAAAAAATGAAATATCATGAAATAATAAATGGCTCTTGTTTTATACCACTAAGTTTTGAAGTGGCTTGATATACAATAACAGATAACTAAAACAGGCCTAGATTCAAACTTAGTTATACTGGTCCACTGCCTGTTTTTGTAAATAAAAGTTTTATAGGAATACAGGCTTGCCCATTTATTTATGTGAATGGCTACTTTTGTGCTACGATAGCACAGTAGCTGTGACAGGGGCCATATGACTCACAGAGCCCAAAATATTTACCATCTGGCCCTTAAGTTTCCCAACCCCTTGCTCTAGAGCTTAGCCATTGATTCAATTAATCTCATAAAGTTATCCTAGTATTAGCTTTATGGTTTATACTAAAATATACCTGGAGATGGAACTTTTTGAGAGCACATTTTTCGCATGACACCCAGAGCACATGCTGTGGACAATCCACATTTTCTCCTTCCATATTGTCAAAGACAGCAATAATCTAACTGCTTCCTTCACTTTTTTCTTAACCTTTCTTTCAGCTATGTAGGCCTTTCTTCCATGAGTGCCCCTCCCTTCAGTGTGGAGTCTGAAAAGCTCAACTAGAGATAGGCTGTATCTGAGGCCACTTTCTACATCTAAAGTGGGAAATGTTTATCTCAGGGGTCCCCTAAAGCTGTATCAACATGAAATGCCCACTCAATATGTAGTATTATAATAGATTCTTAGACTTCTAAAGCTAAAAAGTGTCTTGGAGATCTAGTGAAAATCTCCCTCAGCTTTACAAATGAGATTTCCAAGGCTCCAGAAACTCAACTATACAATGGGAAGCCATCCTAAAGCTCTGAGTTTCAGATTTCACCTGTAAACTCAAAAAATGCAATTTAACTGTGTGTGCAAAGTCTTAACTATCTACTCTCTCTAATAAATTCATCTACATTTTAAATATATTCTCGGAAAGACTCCATAATAGTTTATTGAACTGAATTTACTAATTAAGATTCAATATTACCAAATATTGAAATTTCTCAAGTTTGTACTTTTAGGTTACTTACCTAACATTTTCTTACTGTGGTGTCACCTAAACTTGAACTTCCAGTTCCATACAGTTTTAAAAGATGAATGATAATGAAAACAGTGATCAATGAACCAAATGAAATCATTTAAAATTTTGTCATTAGCCTGTAATGTTCTGTGATTTGTCTGCCCACTTCTACAAGATTATTACTCCTAACATCTTTATTGTGTAAAAGCTCAATATACCACACAATCACAGCATCTTAAATTTCAAAACTGAAGAGGAGCTTGGAGATCTAGTGAATACCTCACTTTACAAATGAAATGCCAGACAAGTTGAGTGATTTGTACGAGGACCCCACCCAGCCACTTTAAGTGGCAACCGCAACATGACTGGAAATTCTCGACCATGGCCAACGAGCCCCAGGCAGTCATTAGCAGTAGAGGTTTCTGAAGAGCCTTAGGGAGACCAGGCAGGGGTTGTAGGGTCAAGAGGATGGTACTTTCACCGAGCCCCTGGGCACTGCCCAAGCTTCACTCCCTGAGAGGTCGCTGGGGGAACGCTAGGGCCAAGGAGGAGATGCCCCCGCTCAGTCGGCGACCTCACGGAGGTCAAGCAGGGTCTGGTGAGGCCCAAAGAGAGGAGGAAAAACAGCAACAGAGTGGGCAGAGGTCTGAGGCCCGGGGTCCTGGAGCCTCCAGTCCCTCGCCCCACCAGCAGAACCGGCTCCAGCACGGCCGCCCTCAACGCACCCTCCGCCCTGCTCTACTCCGGAGACCCTCCGACCCGACTTCCGGGCTTTGACCTGGGTCGGCTTCACCCCTCCCTCGCCAGCCACGCTCCTACGGGGACAGAACAGCCACATCCGAAAGCAGCCGAGAGTGGGGAAGAAGAGAGACCAGGCGCGCACTTACCGGCAAGTTCCATGGCCGCCTGTGTCCGGACCTCCCGCGGCTGCAGCTGGAGTCCCGCCCCGCCTCCCCGAAGCACCAATCCGAGGCAGCCGCGCCCGAGCGCCCCGCCCCCGAACCAGCCAATCACAAAGAGGCGCTGGGGTCACGTCTAAGAGCGGCGCTCAGTCGTCCCCACCCGTTAAACGTGAGCTGCAACGTCAGTGCGCGCTTGCGCCAGTCTCTGTCTCCTGGACGCTGCAGTCTGTTGGGTGGGTTCTCTGGTTGCCTGGTTACGGCGTCTCTTTTCTGGAGGCCTATTCTCTCCCTGATTGCTTCCGATTGGAGAGATTTTGGGTGTGAAGGCTAAAATAAACCTGGGTCATAGTGGCGTTTTGTTTGTGATCGTTTGTGCCACAGCAGAACTGTGCCGGTTCTTGCCATTCTGGTAGGGTTGCTAGATGTGGCAAATAAAAATACACAAATAAAAAGTTAAAGCAAATAAAAATATGCATTTTGAATTTCAGATAAACAACAAATGATTTCTAATGTATGCCCCACATGTTGGGGACTTCACTAAATTATTCGTCGTTTATCTAAAATTCAAATTTAACTAGACGTCTCAGATTTTAGCTGGCAACCCTACACTCTAGTTGGGGGGGAAAATCTGAGGTCCGATCTGAAATACCAAGTCTCACTCAGACTGATTCAACTAGCTTGTGGTGCTTGGCCTGGGAGCTAAAGAATCAGTTAGTCTGATGATCATCTATCCCTCACGCTTAGTACTTGGAGTCCCCCAGCCATGCCATGCGTGCACTTTCGAGAACAAATTCCTTTCTGAGTACCGTCAGCCTGGAGTAAGTTTATTCGTCCCTGAAAATTTCACCTCCTTTCTGATGCCTGCCCCAAGCCTCCAGAGAGAATGAAATACTTCCACTATTGTACTTTGATAGTACTTTGGCCATATGTTGGTATAGCATTTATCAAATAGTATTCAAGTCGTTTGCCTGACTGCAGTCTGCCTTCCTCCTTACCTTGATCCTTGATGACTTTTGTCTTCTTGGGATTTCATATGGACTTCTTTCTGAAAACTAGTAATTGTATTTGCTTATTAAATGTCTTCCTTCCCTGCTGGATAGTAAGCCGATGCAGGGTCTGTACTTGGTAATGAGCATTGAATAAGTTTTAGTTAAAATAAGTGAACTTCTTATACCCAATGCCAGCATACTCCCTGACACATATTAGATACCCGATAAAATGTATTGAAAGTATCTAATGGCATGTACCTCATAAAAATTACAATGCGATAACATCATTCAAAGAGCATTTTGGTTGTGGGATTTGAAGTGTATTAATGAGTTAACTTTAATGAGTAAGGCTCAAGTAGCAATAGATACTCTGCCCTGTGTTAATATTGATGAAACATCAGAGAATAATGGTAATGCAGATGGAAGAACTTAAGCTTAATAATTTGTAGCTGGTATCACAGATAACAGCAACGCTACCAGATAAGTGCAGCATTGCTTTGGTCTCCTTTTCATTTTCTAATAGGTTTTAGGGCAAAGAGTGGAGATAGAAATCCTGGAAGGTATACACGAGGGTTAAGCCTCATTTATTGAGCCCCTAGTTTGCCCCTGTCATAGTTCTGATAGCAGTACACATTTGAAATTCTACTATGAATCCTGTAAGATACTGATACTAATACTTCTTCAAAAAAGTGATCTCTTTTCAAAATAGAACAAATATTTCCTATCTTTATTATCAGGCATTTACTGAGTGTCTGCTCTGTAAAAGGCCTTGTGGGGAATACAAGGAATGTTAAAAACAGTCCCTGTGTTTTAACAGCTTTTTATCTTTCCTAGCTTTTCCTATACATTTTACCGATAGTAAAAGGAAATCCACTTTTCTTAAATGGTTCTTTGTGTTTCAAATATAGACTAGGCTGACCTTTATAAATAGATATTAATAGAGGCACACTGTTGCTGAGTCTCTGTACGGGAGGGGGTTGAAGAGCCTGCAGGCTGTTCCAACAAAGTCTGAAAACCTTGAAAGTTCATGCTCCAGCCTCTGTCCCGGGCACTGAGCATTAAAATGTAAATAAATCATGACTCTCTCAAGGGTTCACAATCTCACATGTGTACATGAGTTCCTTTATAGTCAGTTAAATATTAAGCAAAGGTCTCCATTTAACGCTATTTTCTAAAAGTCAAAGTTGTAGTAGCAGGATTAAGATATCAATCTTGGGATGATTCTGATTATAGTGTCCTGCCTAAATATATGACCTCAAGGTATGCCTTGAGAGAATTTTCTTAGAAACCACTAATATTAGACTAAAATACTAACATGTACTATATTCTTATTACACTTAATAAAACATGAAAGCAACCAGTACCAGTTGTAGTATTAGATGACCTAAGATGGAGAAGATATAAATGTGGACATCATCTTCCCTCGAAATCAGCTCTTTGAAAATTCCTATGTAATTTAGCTCCCTTGGATAATTTTGGAGTTGGAAGGTAACAAATATATCTTGAGAGTCTGACATCTGTGTGCAAGGCACAATACAGAGAAAATCTGGCATGAGCTTTACCCCCAAGGAACCAAGATGGAGTCATAGCACAGGTAAATATCTGTGATAAGAGATAGGAAGTGATAAGTGCTACAAGAGAAATACAAGAAAAATACTGGGAGTTCAAAGGGAAAGAGTGTTTCTGGTTGCTAGCATTTAGCCAAAAGAGTAAGTAGAGAGTGTCCACGCAACTCTTGGGAGCAAGATCATTCCAAGAACAATGTACAGAGACAGGTGCTGACTGTCCAGTGAACACTGCTGTGTAATTATACAGGGAAAAAGAAGAGGAAAGAGTACATACAGGAGAAGAATGGCATTTTCAGTGAAGGTTGGAGCAAACTGGTAAAGGATCTTACTAAGGAAAATGGACTTGATGGTGAGCCAGACATCCAGCCAAGATCACATTTTCAATTAATATTTTGAGACTCCTCATTCCTCATTATGCTTCAAATAGAAAAATAAGAGATATAAATGGGAAAATTAAATGTCATAGCTATGATTTAAACAAAAAGAAAATAAACATTTTTATGTATCAGAAACAGAACCAAAATGCAAAGTAGCGATCAGGACCAGAGCCACGTAGGTCCTTGACTCTGCATGTGGCGGTAGGAAGACATAAACCAGGGTTCAGCCTCTGTAGAATAATAGAGACTAACAGGGCTCCACGTGTGGATAGAGAGAGGAAGCAGCTTGAGAGACTGTTACATTGGTGGCCTTCAATAAACTACTTTCCAGTATTGGCAACCAATGTCTAATTCCCTCCCACGTTGACTCTGGGTTTGGCTGTGTGGCTTGCTTGGCCAATGAGATGTCAGTAAATGAGATGCCACGGATGCTTAATAAGTATTCATGGACTGGAGCACGTCCTGTTGGAACCTTTCCTCTTGAAAGCCAATGGCCATGCTGTGAAGAAACTCAGGCAAGATGTAGAATGATGGCAAGCCACATGGAGAGAGACCCTGAAGAATGAGAGGTCATCTGGGGCATTCCAACAGTAGATGGGTTCCCAACTTAATATGAGTACTGCTGGAGTGACTTCAGCTTATACTATATGGAATGAAAGAACCACCTAGCTGATCCTAGTCAACCCACAGAATTATGAGAAACAATAAATCGTTGTCTCAAGACACCAAGTTTGAGGATGGTTTGTTACACAGCAATAGATAGCTCAACCAAGCCTCATTGCTTAACCATCTCCCTCACTTGTGAATAGAGATTGAAAGAATTTGTTGCCAAAAGTCGCTGCCTGTCTGGGTATGTAACCTTGCTAAGAGAACAGAGCCAAGCAAGATGATCTGTAATATACCACTACCACTGCTAGTCTGGGAAATATAAGCAAACAAACACACACACACACACACACACGGAGTGGGAGGGAGCTCTCTCACTCAAACTTAGTTTGTAAACCAAAATTTCAAAACATTGTAAGAGACATAATACTAAGATAGAAAACATACAAATGAAAAAATAATTCCCTCCAGATGCAATTAAAAATGGCAACTTTTTAAAACAATAAGAATTTGGAAATAAAAGTATGCAGAAATGAAACAAACACCAATGGATATAGAAGAATCAATTAGAAATCTTGAACATGAAGAAGTTACTAGCATTTTAAAAACTCATTATGTTGATGAATTTTAGGTTAGACACACTTGAAACAAAAATTAATGTGGTAGAAAATAGTACTGGGCAGTCACTTCATTTCGGTGCAGGACATAGAGACAAAATGTAAAACCGTAATCAAAGCCTTGTCTTAGGGGGATTGTTCTAGCAGCTGGAGAAAGGGAGTAAGAGAGTGGCATGGCTGGAGAAGAAATCAGTTAGGCTGCTTCAGTAGTCCCTTGCAATTCAAAGCAGGACCTGCAGCTCAGCAGCAGCAACTGGGAGCTGGTCAGAAATGCAGATTTTCAGGCTCCACTCCAGACCTACTGAACCAGAATCTGCATTTTAACAAGATTCTGTGTGATTGGTATGCACATTACAGCCTAAGAAACGTGGCTCTAGACTCGAGGCAATGAGGACCTGATTTATTCTGATGGCAATGAAAATCACAAGAGACTGGGATTTACTTGATCAATGCCTTCCTCCTTGTTTAGATTGGTATGCACATTACAGCCTAAGAAACGTGGCTCTAGACTCGAGGCAATGAGGACCTGATTTATTCTGATGGCAATGAAAATCACAAGAGACTGGGATTTACTTGATCAATGCCTTCCTCCTTGTTTTACCCTTTTATTTTGAAGATCATCCTCCAGTAGGTTTCTGAAGAATAGTGCACAAGAGATGGGGGACAGGAGGGGATTTCCTAAGACCCTGCATGTCTGAAAATGTATTTTTTATCCCTTCAATTTTACTGATAGTCTGGGTGCCAAATATTAGAATGGAAATTATTTTCTTTCAGAATTTTAGCAGAATTGCTCTAGCCTTCTAGCTTTCAGTATTGCTATTGAGAAATCTAATGTCTGGCCCTTTGGATGAAATTGCTATAATTTTTTTTTTTACTCTAGAAGCTCCTACAATTATCTCTTAGTCTCCTGTGTCCTGAAATTTCATAATTTTGTTCCCTGGTATATTTTCAACTTTTGGGCTGGGTACTCAGAGAGCCTTTCCATTTGCCAACTCATGTACTTCAGTTCTTAGAAATTTTCTTGAATTTTTAAATTGTTGACTGCATCTTCTATGCTGTCTCTTCTCATTTCCTGCAACTTCTATTATTCTGATATTAGACCTTCTTGTCTTTTCACTTTTAATTTCCACTTCTTTTCTTTTTATCCTACTTCAACTTTATCTTCAACTTTATCTTCCTTTTTCCTGTTGAATTCCTAATTTTTATTATAATAATTTGTTTCCTAGAGCTCTATTATGTTTTCCGGCATTTTCTTTTTTAATAATGCTTTCATTTTATTTATTGGTTGCATTATCTTACCTTCTTCTCCCACCCCCCAGATATTAATGATTTGAAGTTTTCTTCTCTGATTCATCCAAATTGCCTTTTTCTGTGTGTTTTACTCTCTGTTTTTCATGTTAAAGTATTCCCCTGATGTCTGGAAAGTCATGGTTGCTTGCTCATATTTAAAAGTAAGGGACAAAAGAACTGAATAGAAGCCTGAACCCAAGAGTGGGGCTTGTTTACCTGATTAGGCTGTTCCACTGAGAATCCCTTCTCCCAGCTAATTTCAGTCCTTTTTAGGTCTTTCCTCTTGGGCTGGTCAGATTCTTCCCATTTGAAATGCATTTCAAATAAAGATCTGATTGCCAGCATTGTGGTTGCACATAGAGGGATGAAGGCTGAGGGTCCTAGCATCTAGTATGCACACATTCACTTAATACTCTTGTCTGTTTAGCACCCCACCCTCATAGATACCAGGTCTTCCCCAGTCCAGGTGCTCTTTCTTTTACCCTAGCCAGAGAATTAATAACCCATCTTTTGCCTGGGCTCGGGAGGATCAGTCATTCCACCATAGGGAATGTGGGAGAGGATTTGGGATGGAACTGTTTCTTATATGGAATTTGGATTGAACCTCATCTTAGCACTCCTCTCATCACTCCCACTTCTAGAGGTACTTGGGACGCTCATTTCTGAGCCTTTTGGGAACTCAGCTTTCCCCAGCGTTGGCTTAAATTCTTTTTTTTTCAGGTCTGCCAAATAATTTACAGCTCCTCCATGTGCTTTTCAGCTTTCAGAGTGTTGTTGTTTCTGTTGACTTCCCATTCAGCCTGTCCTTGTGGGTTTATGCTTTTTTAAAAAGATCTCTTTACTTTTTTATAGTGTTTACTCAGGGCATCGGAAGAGAGCAAAAGAAGATGAATGTGTTTAAGCACTGTCTCTGCTCAGAATCCATGCCATTGTCTCTAAAATTTTGGAGATATACCACAAACATTACTAGAATCCATTAATAAATGTATCCGTGGCTTTAGGTGAATTACTGAGAGCTAAAATTTAAATCACTACTCAAGTAAGGTGAGGCCAGCAGATTCCAATAACCCATCCAGGACAGGTAACAGGGTCTTTTTTTTGTAGGGGCTCAAGAAGCGGTCTAATTCCTTTTATTTAATGTTAATTGATGGCATTTGATAAAATAAGGAATATTTTACATCAGAGTTTGGCTAACTTTTTCTGTAATGGACCAAAGAGTAAATATTTTAGGCATCGTAGGTCATATACTGTCACCAGCCACATAGCTTTGCTGTTTTAGAGAAAAAGTAGCCATAGACAACACACATCACACATCAACAAATGAGCATCACTATGTTCCAATAAAACATTATTTACAAAAACAGGCACTGGGCCGAAATTGGCCTGTGGGCATTGCTTACTGACCCCTGTTTTAGAACAAACAATATCAATGATGAAATTACCAAAAGCAGACTTTTTCTTACTAGGCTATTTCAAGGGCCAAATGACAGAACACTTTTGGGCATTTTTTATTTCATAAATATTTTGAGGTTAGATTATTAATTATATTCCTTTCTTGAGTTGCAACATCTGAATAATTGAGACATGCACATAATCTAGCTGCGTTTGAACAATATGAGTTATGTAAAATTACTCTTGCCTTTCCTTTTAGAGATTTCATTCACTGACCATAAAATCAATGCAACAATTTATTATTTATTAAATAATTGTTTATTAGGCACCTAATATATGTGAAACATTGTTCTCACACTGAGGATTAAGAGTAAATTAGACAAAGTCCGGCTTTTGTTGTCTAAATGACCAAATCCATTAAGCTTACAATTTTCACTGAACTATGGCTTTCCTTAAAGGCCTTAAAGTATATTTGTGTATTCTCCTTTATCAGGTGGGTATCTCAGATAGTATCTTAATCTTCATTCAACTCTGACCGTCACATTGCCCAATCTGTTTCCTTTTCTAAAGGGCCTCCCACTACACTGTTATACACACAGATTTATGATCTGCGCTGTCATATTAATACATTCTCTGGCCTTGTGGCTTAGATAATCAGGGATATCATGCATCACTGGCATTTATTGTGTTTGCTTAAAGCTCTTGGGGCTTGTCATGCATTTTTATTTTGTAACAAGTTAATAATTTTCAGCTCACATTTCAGGGCTATTAGTATGACAAATATTCCTGTGCAATGCCTAGTGAATTCTAATGAAGTAATAGGCCAGTACCCCATCTCTACCCTCAAGAACAAGCCCCATCCTGACCCAGCCTTGGGGACTCAAGTGCAGATCTCTTGGTAGTTATTGGGAGTTGGGGAGGGAACAGGGTAAGGCATTTTAAAAGCACAGAGCCAGATTGCATCTAGTTTTGGCCTAGCCTAGAGTTCTTTGTGATGTCTCCATCTAAATGGCAATTATGAAGCCAGAGCCACTTCGAGCCAAAACGTGGTTTGAATTGGTTTTAGGACAGACCCAAGGATCTGGTATAAGGCAAGAACTTCCCAAAGATCCTGAACTCCTGGGATTTGCTCAAAGTCCTACTTCTTTCCTTCGGGACAATTCCTTTGACTCTTAAAGTACATTGTATCGTTCACTTTTTTTTTTTTTACTAATGGTAACTCAAGTGAAATTGTCAATTCCAAGATGAGATTATCATCCACATGTGACTGGTGAGGAAACAGGTTCGATGAGGTTGTTCAGGCTCACAATGCATTTGGGTGGCAGAGCCTGTCCCTAAACTCAGGTCTTTTCTCCTTCTTAGTGATTCAGCCTCTCTTTTTACTGGTCAAGGATGAGTAAAGTAACTCCTTTAATTATGTGGCATCCCTTGGGTTGTCTTCTGCCCCAGCTCTCAAGGCAACTTAACCAAATATCATGGAGAAGCGGGGAGTGGTAGAAAATGAATGAAAAGGCAAAGCAAGGAATTGAATGCTAAGTCTATTTTATAAACTAAGTTATGTGCCAACCCTTTCAGAAGCCTGATTTTAAAAAAAGTAAAACTAGAAGAAAGTCCTGTTGACATCTAGGTCATAAACTGAGGGCAAGAGGAACGAGTGGCAGGAGAGGAGTGACTGGGTCAGTACCAGTAAATGCAATGACAATGATGATACACTGGTCCCAAGGCCAGGTAAAAGTAGGTCTGTGTCCCCAGGGCAGGGACTGAGAATGAAAGCCAGGAAAGGACCAGAGGGCTTGGAGCTGAAAGCCTCAGAGAACTTCAGTGAAGGACAGGAGAATTCAGGAACTGCTTAGGAACCCTGACAGAGGAAGGGGCAGGGATTTGGGCCATGATCCAACAATGCTACTGTGGGGCTGCATTTTGTTATCGTTGTCTTGCTCCTTGTGATTGTACCAATCCAGGGTAGTCTGGCCTGAGAAACTTGGGTTACGCAAATTTGATTAGGATACAGCTTTTGATCATAAGGAGGTCATGGCATAGTGGGGAGATAAACGTGAACACAACTATTTACGCAGCTGTGTGGTAAGTATTGTAATAGATTGCGTGTGTGCGTATCTATCAATCTATCTATGCAAGATACTGTGGAGGGATCGATTTTTAAGTTATTTGATAATAACTTTGCTAATGCTAAATTCCCTCTGTTATACCAAAATTTCAGCAGAGTCTATGCCACCAACAAATGAAATATCAGGGTACTTTGGGGAAAAAGCAAAGGAAAAAGGCTTTGTGCTCCCTTCCTGGGTAGCTTTAGAGCAGAGAGAAGAGTCATGTTGCCACAAGAGTTGAGATGTCAATGGGACTGAGAGTTGAGCAAGTGCAGAAACTTAGATACAGAAGTAGCCAGAGGAAACATAAACCCTCAAAGATGTCAAGGGCATGGGTAGCCTCTCCTCTGTCATGGGATGGGGGTCAGGTCAAGTTCAACTTAATTTCAAAGCACAGAGTGATTCCCAGCTGATTCTTGGGTCACCATTTGCTCAAACGCATTTATAATCTTAAACCTTCTGAGAACTACTCCGTTTGTTTCCCAAAACTGAGGTCTAGTTTTGCTGTGTTCATGTCTCTCCCTGCACTTCTCACTTTTAAATTCCTTTCTCTCTTTAAAACATTTTTTCTTTAGCGTAAAAATACAAAGTAGAAACATATTAAATAACATAGTAACATAAAATTCTATGGCTTGAATAATGGTGTTTATTTTCTTTAAATACACTTAAATATGAAACATCGGACAGTAGTTCACTAAACTGGAAAACTACAAGCTGGACAGTAATCAGAAAGTCGGTGCTGATCATGCAAATCAAATTCTGCATAAGAAAGAATCATAATAATCCACAAGAGAGTTGCAATTAGCAAAGGACTCAGACTACACAGTTTTCCTTATCTGCTCTGAGTAATCAATCACATGGCACCTGTCATTCCATGACCAGCACATCTTTCTCATTCAACAACAACAAAAAAGGGTTCTTTGGGTCCCCTCCTCTCCATTCTTTGCTGTGCAGAGGCATCTGCAGCTGGAAGACATCTGTCAATGAACCAGGGAATCCTCAGCTGGTGTGAATGAAAGGCTAGTTTGGATTCACCGTGGTGCTATGTAAAATGGACTTTTTCTAACACCTGGAAAAAAAAACAGTGACAGCAACTCAGCAAAGCAGCATGCTGTTGAAAGTGACAGGGATGGGGAATTTGGAACAAAGCTGAATCAAGGATTTTCTTGGCTGTGGGGCCCCTGGGCAGCCCTTTTTTCCTTTGGAAAGCGGCAATGCTTTGCACACGCTGGTTTTCCATTTGTGCATGGTCTGGTATGAAAAGGACATCTGTCCTCACAGCTGTTGCAAAAGAAAGTAAAGATAAGAATTCAGAATCAAGGATTAAATTCAAAGGAATAACTATGTTCTGATTTTGATTAGGTGTTCAAAGGAAATTTTCCAAACATGTATTTAAAATGTCAATATAAAATCCTGAATGGTTATCCCACATGATTCGAAATCTATTAAAGTCCAATTAGTAACCTCCAAGTGTTCTGTTCATCAATAAACTCCTAGCTATATAAATCTAGTGACATCCCTTCCATCAAAGAAAAAACAAAGAAACATATATGGACATGTACAGTGAGAGATTGAACCAAAGAGTTTGCTGACCTGAAACTTCCTCTCCCCAAAATAATTGTTTACATTTCATCAATTTAGTTTTTGCTTATGAGCTATAAACCCACAATGGCAGGCAAGATCTTCTTAATTTCAAGGTTACTCATCACTCTATGTGCTCTCATTTATTTCTTAGTTGCCAAACCTCTGTTTTACTATGAAAAAGGGGCTTGGGAACTGAGAAAAAATTAGCTTAATAAGGAATCTCACTGAATAAAAATGACATTTACATTAAATGTCAATGAGTCATGGGTAGGTGAAAGTGAAAAAGCCATTCACCTGCAGGTGTCTGGGTGAAATAGCTTGTGCTTCTGGCAGCAGCTCTCCAGACTTTCTTTGCACTCCAGGCAACTGCAGTTCTTTGGGTGCTGGATGAAATCTTTGGGACATGGTGTTTTACAGACACACTCACAACGATCTTCGTCAAACTTCATGTGTGGCTCACAGAGAGCTGGTTCCTGGATATGAGAATGGTCTAAACAGAAAGAGAAAAGCGTTGCTCAGATAGTTGTAGCATGGATAATGTAATCACCAAAGTTGATTGTCTATTTTACATCACTCTTAAATAACTTTCCTGTAGATTTCCAATCTCTTTTGCTGTAGATTTTTGCCCCTAAGTTTTTCACAGGGTGAAGGAGATTCACCTCTGACTTCGAAATACAAACACAGAATTCATGTATTTTCTTACTGTTGGGATTTAAAAAAATATCATAAGCTGAATATTTTTGATAAGATATTTTTAGAGATTTTTAGGTTGGTGACTTGTTAAAAATTTTTGGAAGGCATTTTTACAATCAAGTATTAGTAATAAGATATAGGATGTCTAAGGATTATGAGTCTAGTCCTCCCCAGTGTTTAGGTAAAGATTAAAAGGAGAGAGGAACAAAAGTATTGGTGTTGTAGAAATACACCTCAGACCTTCCAGAACAGGGGTAGCAACAGTGATGTATGTCCTCACTGCAGATCATAACACTGGTATTAATATAAAAGATATAACAGTGACAATGAACTTTGATTTCACAGACATCTGCTGGCAGATACATTCGGGTAAAAAGGAGGGTCTGAGAAGTTTTTTACACACTTAGCTGACAGACACTTCTTCTAGAAGGTATATAAAAACAATTGGATAGTTAGTACTCCACGTCCAATTCTGATTGATAAGTTGAAATTCATTGCAAAAAAAGAAAAAGAAAAAGAAAAAAAGAACCTCGGAAGAGACAGAAACTTTGGAAGAGCTTGACTATGTCACGTTACCATTGCTGCAGGTTTTGGAGGAAAGAGCATGTTTACTTTCCTCCCCAAACCTACTTCTTTTCCAAGTTTGCATGGTTTGGGGAATGGCGCCATCATTCTTGACTCACCTGTTCTATTTAAGTCTAATCATCATGTCCACTCAGTTCTGCCTCCCTGAATTTGTTCTTTCTTTTCCATCACCATTGCCACTCCACAATTCAGTCCGTATCTTTTATTTCTTGTGTAGATGGCTGTTACTCATCTCACCACCGCAAGTTTTATCCCTCCAATCTAGACTCCACACGATTATCAAATGCAAACCTAATCACATAATTCCACTGCTTTCAATGCCTCCAAAGGTTCCTTTCTCACAACAAAAGCGAATTTTTCCACCAGGACATACCAGACCCTTCATGAACTGGACCCTGATAACCTCCCAGAGTCATCTTCTGTGTCTCTCTTTCTCATATATCCTGTGTTCTAGCCACCAAATTACAGGGCTTTCTATTTCCCTGATATACCAGTGCCTCTCAGCCCCATGCCTTTGGCCTTTTCCTCCCCTCTGTTATCTCCTTCCCCTGATAGCTTTCCAAACACCTGCAAGTTTAGCTAAGTGCCCTTATCCTGTGCCTACTTCCAGCCTGTCCTCTCTTGCACTGATTACATTTGTTTGTTTATTTCTGTGTCCACCACCACCACTACACCCCCACCTCACCCCGGACCCCCATAAGGAAAACATCCTGAAGGGATCAGGTCTCATTGTTCTGGCATAAAATAGGCACACTCAATAAACATTTGTTGGATTTATTTGGTGTGATAAAAGGGTCCTGAAGCAGGCCGATGTATGGAGGCTCTGAAGAATTCCATCCAGCATTCCAAGTTGGGTTAAACCATATGTACTTGCCAATATCTGACCATTACTACAAAGGCAATCTCATGTCGTTCAATCTAGTGGTTTTAACTGCTCTGTAATGAGTTATGTTTGAGAAATTATGTGGAATGGGTACTGGAAGTCTAGATCTGGGAAGACTCCATTCTGAATTTTGTGAAGAGGATGAATGTGAGCTTTGTCACATGCCAGAGAGGCAGATGGCAGTCACTTCTGGGCAAGATGAGACTAGATTGTTAAAGGATGGTTAAGAAGTGCCTAAAAGATTTGCAATGATCACTAGGTGGCAGCAGAGGTTCACTCAGAACTCTTCAGACAGGCCCAATGCCATTCTCGGACTGGGTGATTTAGGGAAA
>RJWJ010024019.1:0-25256 GCA_004363605.1 Indri indri
TGAGATCATCAGGCATTACATTCTCATAGGGGGCACATAACCTAGATCCCTCGCATGTGCAGTCTACAGTAGGGTTCGTGCTTCTATGAGAATCTAACGCTGTGGCTCATCTGACAGGAGGCGAGCTTATGCAGTGATGTGAGTGATGGGGAGTAGCCGTAAATAGATGAAACTTTGCTCACTCACCCGCTGCTCACCTCCTGCAGTGTGGCTGGGTTCGTAACAGGCCACTGACCAGGGGTTGGAGACCACAGTCATATATGACAAATTTCCAGAGATTGCCACTACAGGGACTGTCAATCAGAAGCAGCATTGAGAAGCTAAATGTGTTTATGTCTGCACTCCAAGCCAGCTAAAAATATTTTAGCTGCAGCTGAGGGGTGAATGAGGACAGCCAGGCTGGGGACTCTACCACAGTTGCCTGTGCATGTTCACCTCACATCACAGGTTTTCTTTTTCCTCCAATCAGCTCCATCTTTCCCTTCTTTCTGCTTAATAAGCGCTCATATATTTAAACTTAATTGTAACTTCTTTGTATATCTGGGTGTGTATTTGGATGTATTTTGTATCTCTTTTTAGAGATGATGTTTATAAGAATAGAGATCATATCCTCTCCTTCCCTTATAACTAAAGTGATCTGACTCACAATAACGTGGGCTATGCAGCAAAGCTGGGATGCAGAACCAGGAGTTGGTTAATCTCCTCAGCTGGGCTGAACTGAATGATTTTACCATGTGCATGGAGAACTTTGTTAAGCTGGAGTTAGGACTTAGCCACACACATTTATTGAGCACCTTCTGTGTGTCTGAGACTGTCCTAAATTATGGAGATTGAGCACAACAAGTTATAATCGTTACTTTCAATATGTTCACACCCTCATTATGAGTATATTTGTGTTTTAGACAAAAGGGAGCATGATGAGGACCACGACTGCATAAACAAGTAACACCAACAGATAAAACAGAAGGAATAAAACACAAGCAATTCTTTTTTGGGGGCTTCAAGAAGGCTTTTGAGGAAGGATAACACATGTAAACTTATAGTGATTGCAAGCTTATCAGGAGGTCAAACAATAATAACGAATTCTAAGGATGGAGAACAAGAAATGTACACATTAAAAGGTGAGAGACTGAGCACCATATGTTTGGGGGTTAGGCTAATAGGTTCCATGAAAAAGCACAGAAGAATAGTAGGGGACAGAGTTTTAATGCTTAACCAAATCTGTCGACATCTCTCAGAAATGTAAATCCAAAAAATTCATCTAATTCCTGTCCTGATAATTCTTAAAGCATCACCATACTGGTTCCCTAGCTCACCACATGTCGTTCATAAAACAGCCTTGGAGCTGGGATGCTCAGGGGACCTGGGTACCAACTTTCTTGGTTTGAATCATATTTGACATATTATAAACTCAAATGCATTAGATGGGTTACAAATTATTTCACTAATGAAATTATTTCATGAATGAAAACGATTTCAATTTTTTTCATTTCATTTCATGAATTTATATTTTTAGATTCAACAGAGTCCCCAGAGTGCTTCTCGGTGACATAGATAATGCTATGTATTCTCCAATTCCTTTTCCTCAGCATGTAGGAAGACTGTCATTTCTTGGCTTTCTATGAATTTAAGTGGGTCTACAATCTGGCAGTGAAACATGAGTGGAAGCATGGCCTTAAAAACGTCCTTCTTGATCTTATGACCCTTCCTATAGGCACTTCTGTGATAGCTTTGAGAGCCAAATATTCTATGTGGTGGAGCTCTGCAATGTAGGAGCCCAAAATACCAAGCCACAGCTTGGAAGAGAGTCACTGAGAAGACCTGCCTATTCCATAAAGAATTGTGATATGAATAGGAACTAAAATTTTGTTGTGTAAGACACTGAAATAGCTTAGTGTTGCTCCATAAATTAATATAAATATATTGGAGACAGAAACGTCTCAGGAGTTTTGCCCTGAAGGAATATGTGAACGTGTTAGTTTGTGTATGGAAAGCTGTTTCACCTGAGGAGGGCATCTCTGAAAGACAGTAGTGGCTGCATCCCACAGTGGCACCGCGATTCTCAGACCTGAGGTTTGGACTTACTTTGTAAAGCAAGGCAGGTCTGCTAAAAACTACAGGATGAGAGTTGATCAAAGACTGCCCGCCTGACAGACAGCCACCTGTGGCTAAAAGCAATTAGCCCAAGGGACAGTTCCTGCTTAAACTTCTGACTACCTGTCTCCATTCACAATAACCTGATAAAGAAAATATGGAGCCACTATATCTCTGTTTAATCCCTCTGTTAAGTGATAAATTTACCTTAGAACTTAGAAGTCAGTCTTTGAAAGATTTTGTAACCATTTGTTCACGTAGAAAGAGTTAGTTAAGGGATCTGAAGAAGCCTTTTGAAAAACTGTTAACCTAAGAGGAACTACCTGTTGTTATGTAAATCTGTTACCCCTGGCAACTGATCACTGTACCGATAAATGACCATGTACAACTTCACTCTTGGCCTCTGACATTGACAGAGAAATCCAGGCCCCCTGAGCACCCGCTTTGTCTATAATCTTTATAAATCTATAAAACCATACCTTCATCTCTGTGTATTCTTTTATTTCCATTACTTTCCATTTTCTATTATTTTTTTATCCTTTGCAACGACCCTACCAAAGGGACCCAATTTTTTGCTGGGAGCTTAGCTACCTCTCTGCACTTAGCATATCCACGCTGCCTGGAGTGGGAGTGGCATGAGGGGGACTAGGATCCACTGATTCTAGGGGGTCTAGAACTTCAGATTTAATGGCTTAATACAAATGATAAAAGATAAACTCGAGGGCCCATTAATGGTAGCAATTCTTATTTGAGATCCTCTTCCAACAAAAAACAATTTTCTTCCCTTCAACAGGATAAGGAAAAAAAGGGAAATAGAAAAGAAACTTGCTTCCCTTGGTCTTGACTCTGGATGAGGGTGAGAAGACTTCCTTGGTGATGTATAACCTCAAGTTGGCCCTCAACCTGAGCTTAGCATCAGCATTTATATTCTCTGTACGGCTTAAAGGGCCCAAGCTAAAATTTTACATTAAAGCAGTCCTAGGTTGGTAGTGTTCCCAGGTAACACCGATAGAAGAATTTATGGATGTTTTAAATCTAGATCTCAAAGAATTTTCACAGATAAATTTCCAAGGAGAAGGAGTACAGAATGGAAAATCTCAAAACCCACAGCAGAAGCCACTACAAGCAAAAGAAACAATAACAAAAAGAAAGCAAAATGGCATCAACACAATTGAAGCAAATCTGCCAAGACTGTAGATACTGAAATGATAATAAGCATGTTTCACATATTTAAAGAAATGATTTTTTTAAAGGACTAAGTAGAAATTCTAGAAATGAAATGTAAAAAGAAGCTCAATGTACAGTTTAAAAGCAGTTGATAGACATTGCTGAAGAGTGAATTTGTAAGCTAGTCTGAAGAAATTACCCAGAATTCTGCACAGTGATATGTACTTTCAAACTTCTAGTAGAAGATAGTGCAAAAAAAAAAAAAAAAAAAAAAACGGCGACCGAGAATATTTTGGGATTAATAAAAGACACGAATCTTCACATTCAGGAACATAAGGAACCCTGAGCAAGGTAAATGACATTCACACTTAAACTCAGTAGAGTTAAACTGCAGAACACCAAGACAAACAAAACGAAAGATTTGTTTCCAGGGACAAAGAATGGGAAATATGACTAAGAATCTGAAAACTAAATTCATTTAGCATAATTCCAGAAGCTTCCTACTCCACAATGAGCAAAGAAGAAGGGGTAAAGAAAAGGAGTAAAGAAAGTAAAAAGGCAACCCAATCTATACCTCAAAACCCACAAACGACTCAGCAGTGGTAATGTCTGACAATTCGGGAAGTGGGAGTAAGGTTGGACCTAAAAAAAGAAGATTGAGTCTGTGTTTAAGAAGCAGTCAGATACCCAGCGCTCTGCAACTCTGTGCATCAGGGGACTGCCATTTTTCTGCTCTAACACAACAGTGAAGGTTTATCCCCTAGAGAGGACAGAATAGAGTGTTGTTTCTTGACTAGAGGGTTCAGGGTTCAGTGAGAACAGGGTATCCCATGGAAAACAGAGGGATTAAACGAAATGTTTAAATCTAAGTATCGTGATACTACCATTTCTCCACCAGCCTTCTGACTGAAACGTTAGCTGCCAGGTTTTACCTGCAAGGAAAGAAAATAGAAGAATCTCTTCTGGAGAATCTTCCAGCTCTCATAAAAATACCTGCAGTCACAGATGTCAGGGGTTCCCCACCCCAGTGAAATGATTTAGCCAAAATACTTCATAATAAAGCCTTTGATCAACAAGCCCTATACATGGATATGGAATGCCAAACATCTTTTGTTGTTGTTATTTTTTTTGAGATAGGATATTGCTCTGTCGCCCAGTCTGGAGTGCAGTGGCAGGATCACAGCTCACTGCAACCTCCAGCTCTTGACCTCAAGTGATCCTTCTGGATCAGCCTCCTGTGTAGCTGGGACTACAGGTGCGTGCCACCACATCCAGTTAATTTTTGTATTTTTTCGTAGAGGCAGGAGTCTTGCTATGTTGCCCAGGCTGTTCTCAAACTCCCAGCCTCAAGTGATCCTCCCACCTGAGCTCCCAAAGTGATGGGATTACAGGAATGAAATGTGAACCATCATGCCTGGCCTCTCCAAACATCTTGTTATATATAACATTTTTTAAATCACAGGACTGTTCTCTGAAATTTGTATTTATTTTTTTATTTTTTATTTTTTTGAGACAAGGTCTTGCTCTGTTGCCCGGGCTAGAGTGTAGAGTGCAGTGGTGTCATCATAGCTTACTTAATGCTCCATTTTTAAGGAAAGCAGGCAGCCAACGATCACTGTGAAATACTAAAGAATATGAGAAACAGACACCCAAACAAAGAAACAGAGAAAAAGTGTTTTTGAGGAAACAGAAACCATGCAAAGAGGAGTAAAATATATTTTTTTAGTTATTTATATCTTCAGAAAGATAAGATAAAAGAATAACAGGCTTTTTAAAAAAAACAAACAAGAATAAAGGAGCTATTAGAAATTACAAATATTTATAGAAATGAGAAATTAGAGGGGCTTAAAGATAAAGTTGAGAAAATCCTCCAGAAGGTAAAACAAAAAGGCAAAAAGATAAGAAAATCAAAGAAAATTAGGACATTAGCCTATCATGTCTACCCTCGATTCATAGTAGGGAGCATAGAAAGTGTTCTGGAGAAAATCATCATAAAGGTAGTAACATTTCACAGAACAGAGGCTCATGCCTGTAACCCTAGCACTCTGGGAGGCAGAGGTGGGAGGATCCCTGGAGCTCAGGAGTTCGAGACCAGCCTGAACAAGAGCAATAGCCCATCTCTATTAACAATAGAAAAACTTAGCTGGGCGTGGTGGTGCACATCTGTAGTCCCAGCTACTGGGGAGGCTATGGCAGGAGGATAGCTTGAGCCCAGGAGTCCAAGGCTGCAGTGAGCTATGATGATGCCACTGTACTCTATCCAGGACAACAAAGAGAGACTCTGTAAATAAATAAATAAATAAATAAATAAATAAATAAATAAGATCAAATGAACTGCAGAAAAACATTTGTAATATTAAAAGATGCAAAATTCATTTCATCTTCATTTTGATTTATATATAAATTTCTGCCATTTAAGCATCAATACAAAATTCCTGAATTCTAATACAAAATCACAATGCTGCCATCCCTTGGACCATTTTAAACTTAAAAACTTGAACTATATAGTGTTTCCTCAACCAAAAGGCATCATTTACAGAGTTCAACATCCGTAAATTTTGGTTCCTGAATCTGTAATAACTTGGTTATGACCCTGATTAAATCAGAGGAATGGACTAAATGAACTCTTGTCTCTTCTAGCCTGCACAATTCTCGTATGAACCTTTTTGAGTTTCAGCTATAATATAGTTACAGATACAAATGTAAAAATGCATTACAATTTTTCTAAGCCTATTATCTTTCTTTGTCTGTCCAGACTCCTTCCTTCATTCTCAATTCTGGAAGCTGAGATAAAACTGATACCACCCTCTGGCTGGAGTGGTGAGTCAGGAGGGCAAAAAGAACAGCACATCTTCTTGGGATAGACATTGGTTCTCTTGCTGGAGCTGTTGAGAAAAAGGCTCCCTTTATCTAATGAGGTTTCTAAACTGCTGGCATGTAAGCTTGGAGTTACTATCACCTGCTTTCTGGGAATGCCTGTCTGAGAATGAAACTAACCCAGAAGAGAACAGAGCTGATCAAGGGAGGGTGATCATTTCTTAATGATGGTGTTTGAATCAATAGTGCCTGAAATAGGTCAACCCTTAGACTTCCTAATTTCACAAATGAAAAAGCAAGGCAAAGAAAGATTAACTCCAAGGAAAACAAAAAGTTATGTAGGAAAGAAAAACAAATTATAGCATGTTACATGTCTTAGCCGTGAACAGTGTTTACCTAGTCATAATGTAAACTGTGCATATTTATTTAACTAAAATTGCAATATAATTACATGAGCTGGGTGGAAGGATGAGAAAGGTCGATACACATGAAGGGAGCAGTGAGTTAAACAATGCTGATTCCAAACCAGGAAGTCAATAGATAATGCCTAAGGCTGGAAAGTCAAAAGCATCAATATAAGCACATTATTTAGCAATATGACCAAAAAAGTACCTCCCCCACCCTCCCCCCCAAAAAAACCAGAGAAAGAATTAGAAACCACTGCTCTGGGCCCTTAGTAGTTGCCTGTAATGTAGAAATTCATATCCTTTAGTTTTGAGAAATATTCTTAATTTACCCATTTGATTATTTTCTTCTACCCATTGTCTCTTATCTCTCTTTCTCAAATTCTTGTTATTCAGATATTGAACTTCCTGAATTGGTCCTTTAGTCCTCTAATTTTTAAATTTTTTCTCTCTGCAATTATCCTTCTAATTGTCCTTTTGCTCTACTTTTTCAGAGATTTCCTCAATTTATCTACATTTCTTTCAACTCTCCTATTGAGTATTTTTCTTTTAATTTCTACTCTCATAATTTGTATTTTTAGGGGCTCTTTTTTGTTATTCTTACATATAGATAGATGTCAGACAGATAGCTAGCTAGCTAATCATCCTGTTCTCTTTTATGAATTTATTTCCTTTTTTTTTTCTCAGATAGGGGCTTGCTCTATTGCCTAGCCTAGAATACAGTGGCGTCATAATAGCTCACTGCAACCTCAAACTCCTGGGCTCAAACAATCCTCCTGCCTCAGCCTCCCAAGTAGCTGGGACTACAGGAGCACACCACCATGTCCCACTAATCTTTCTATTTTTTGTGGAGATGGAGTTTCCATCTCCCAGGCTGTTGCCCAGGATGGTCTCAAACTTCTAGAAGGCCTCAAGCGATCCTCCTGCCTCGGCCTCCCAAAGTGCTGGGATTATAGGTGTGAGCTACTGCACCTGACCAGTATTTCCATTTTCTTCCCCTATGTCTATCTCTTCAATGTTGCCTTAATCTGCTTGTTTCCATCTCTGTCTTTCACATCAAAGGATCCTCTCAGATGTTGAACGACCTTGGATTTTCTAAGAGTGGGTGACTAGAAAGCTGATAGGGAACTCTGAGCATCTTTTGGGTGCAGTATATTGGGAGGCTGCTCTTTGGGAGTGATCTGAATGGCCCATTCCACTGAAGGAACCCTGATATCAGGATCTTTAGGTTTTCTTGGCCCATCAGATTCCCCAGTGGTGACTTTTCCACTCCTCAGCCTAAAGGGTACGGGAAGTGAGCTGGGAAGTGAGCATTCTGGCAACCAAGGAAGGCAAGATGATTGTCCTTGCAATGTATGTTAAAGCTCACTTCATTCCACTGTTCTTCGCATGGAACCCTTAGCTTCAATTTTCCTTAGTGTCTTCCATTCCCAATACCCTCTCTAGTAAACCTGCAATCCTCTGTCCTAGTTGGGGATGCACCATGGATCCATCGTACAGAGTCAGGGAATAGCTCCGGGGCGGGGAGACGTCCAGCTGCACCTTATAAATCCCTTCGGCTCATTCTCCTACTCACCACAGCTTCACATATACCACAGTCCACAAGCACCCAGTGCCGACAGTTTTGAGCCTTTAGGAAATCTGAAATAAAATGAATTTGCTTCTTGACTTTCCCCACAGTTGCTTTCTAAAATTTTAATAGGTAGTTACTGCTTCTGGGTTTGCTTTTCAGTTTCCAAAATTTTTTTTGTATGGACTCCTCTTCTATCCTCTTTGTCTTTATGGGTTTGTTCCTCTTTTTAAATCACTTTTCTGTCATTTCCATGAGACTGTAGAGACAAAGTAAACACAAATACATGTATTGGATCCTTTATCTTTACTTAGAAGTCCACTCTATTTTTCATTATTTTAGCAATTACAGCATTCTAGAAGCTATAGGTATTAGAATTATATGAAATGCCCAAAGACAGATATCTTTCAAACTTATTAATATTTAGATTAAGCAGATGTAGGCAAACCATGAAAACTCCTATTTGATTCTCAAAATTTTACTGAGCTATTATTAACTTTTATAGCAATTTATGAATTGCTTATTATATTGACTCAGAAAAATCTTCCCTCCCATTCTCTTGGTCCTAAAACTGACTTGTTCTACACATAATTGCCTTCACATTTTGAATTCAATAGGAGATTGTTTCAGTAATGTGGGCTAATACATTCATTAATCTATTTTTCACCAAAATATTTTTCTGTATCTATTAAATTGATTTTTGTGGCATTATAAAAAACCCTAAAAACTGTATTTTCCATACATCCCCATTCTATTTTTAATGATAAAAATAAAAATCTTATTAGCTTATTAGCTTACTAAATCTGCTAACATTGTGTAGTATCTTCTTATAGTCATCTATGGGTGTTTTGAAATGTTTGTCATTGGTATCGAAAGTGTTAATATTTGGTAGTTTTAATTAAAATAGGCTGAAAAGGTAGGCAACTTTGAGTATGAGTCAGCAATTGGTCAAAGGGTGTACCTGAGCCAGATTTAGAACCCATAGACTCTAATCCTAGCCCTGGTTCACTGGATTGGATCAAGGGTCTATTGGATCAAGTTATCTGGACTTTAAATTTATAATCTGTGGAATATTAGGACTAACAGTTGATCATCTCATAATTCATAGGATTGCCATGATTCTCATTTTACTTTCAGTTATTTTCCAAACTTAGAGTGAAGTATTTTTATGTGCTTAGAATTCCAACGTGTTCACGAATTGGCATACAATCTGCATATTACGTGTTTTCATAACACTGAATTTACTTCAGGCTGACACGTCGAGCAATTTAGTTTGAAGACATTTTGGGTGATTAAAATGGTTTGGATTTGCCAATGACAGGTTTTAGTTTCTTTCCAGTTTAACCACACAAATTGTTCATTTTACCTCTGCTTTTCTTCTTTAAATAGATTTTTTCTCCCTGTACTTAGAGGAAGTGTGGGTTTGGGATCAGACTGACCTGAGGTTGACTCCTCTTTTACAGGACACTTCTAATCCCCTAGGAATATTGTCAGCTTTAGCTTCAGAATATGAATGTGTCCAGAATCTCAATACTTCTCTCCAGCTTCACTGCTACCATACTGGTCCAATCTCCCACCTAAGCAATTATGATAACCTCCTAACTGGTCTACATGCTTCCACCCTGGCCCCTTGCAGCCTGTTCCCCACACCAGAGTGATCCTTCTAAAATGCAAGACACGATATGTCTCTCTAATGTTCAAAACCCTCCCATGACTTCCCACTT
Organism: Indri indri; assembly: GCA_004363605.1. Taxonomy (NCBI): domain Eukaryota; kingdom Metazoa; phylum Chordata; class Mammalia; order Primates; family Indriidae; genus Indri; species Indri indri. Next base: position 9,777 of record RJWJ010024019.1, read on the forward strand.
CATTCATTTCATCTATTCCAAAGTTCGTTGACCTACAAAGCCCTACATGAGCTGGGCTCGCCTACCTTTTTCTGACCTCATCTGCTACCATTCTCCCTCTCTCTTACTCCACTGCAGACCCATTGGCCTTTTTGATAGTCCTCAAACACACCAAGGAATACACTTTGCACATACTGTCCCTTTTGCCTTCTGAATGCTGTTCCCCCAGATATTTTCGTGGCATGCTCCTTAGTTCCTCCAGGTCTTGCTTCAATTGTCTCCCCTTTCTAGGAAGCCTTTTCTGACCATTCTCTACAAATATTAATAGTAACATACCACTTCCTTGCCTTTTTAAATTTTTCTCTGTAGCACTAACTTCCAATGAAAACATTATATATTTATCTGTTTATTAATTTGTAATGTGATTTCTAAATTCCATAAGGCCAAGGACTTTGTTGTGTGTCAACACAACCTTTGTATACTTAGCACCTAAAACAGTGTCTGCGTGGCACATAACAAGTGCTCAAAAAATATTTGGTGTAGGAATATGTATGAATAACTCACTAGTTGCTTGATACTGGGCAAAGTGAAAATCAGTTTTTCTTTTCTCTCCAGTGGGCTAATAATTCATAACATGCAGTCATTGAGATAATTAATATTAATAAAATCAAATATGTAAAATCTCTACAGCACGATTCTCGTTATGTTGTAGCTTTTAATAAATAATTATTTCCTTTCAATTCACCATGATTTATTCTGCAATACAAACTCTGACAATGGCTACTTAATTCAGAGACTATATCTATGGAGAAATTTATCACAAGAAAAGGAATTTCACCAAAATCTCAAAAAGGCAGGCCAACATCTAATCATTTTCCAATACTCTGCTCAAGTATCACATATTCTTGTAAAGATTTTCTCTGGCCCTCTGAGAGTCTTGACCCTGGTATCCACTGTAGTTCATGGTTCCCTGGAATGACTTCTAGCATAACACCAATCATAATTCATTATACTCACTCCATTAATTATCATTTTCCCTCATTATGCAAGTCCTTAAGGCCATGCTTTGCTTACTTTTTTATGCAACTCAAGCAAATATTCAATAAATGTATGTGGAATGAAATTAAGCATTTGAGCCACACAGAAAGAAAAGTATTATTCCTAATACCTTTAGGAAAAAAATGGTCTAAACAATCTGTGGAAAGCACACATATGAGAACCAATTTTAGTATGTAATTATAAAGTCAAAGACAAAAAGTCAAAGGTCAGGTTTCTGGTTATGGCTGTATGAAGTGGTCAGGGGAACTATTCTGCAGACAATCATAACATAAACTGGACAAAATACTTATTTTAAAAAACAATAATTTGAAGACTCTGGAAAGATACTGGAAACCACACATAGTTTATTCTGGAAAGATTAAAACAGCAGCAGGTAATAATCACAATTTGTGGCTTTTTTGCCTGAGGAGAGTGTGCAACATGCAAAGCCCCTGTAACAGAATGCAGTCTTGCAGGTGGCAGAAGACAGAGTACAAAACTATCAAAGCAGCTGGAATTTTAGGAGGAAATCCTGGAAGCAAGAGAATCACAAAGGGGGTGAGACCCAAATTCTAAATACAAACTCCACCCAAATCCCTAGCTGATTGCTAAACTACAGATAAGCAGAAAAGACCACATGGGGACAGCAAAAGGTAGGCAGAAAAGAGACAATAATTTATCTTTCATAGACAGAACTATATTAATCAAGACCTGTGACTTTGCTGCTCTTTGACTTAAGTGTATTCTCTCACTCTCTCTCTCTCTCTCTCTTTTTTTAATGAGACAGAGTCTTGCTCTGTTGCCCAAGCTAGAGTGCCATGGCATCAGCCCAGCTCACAGCAACCTCAAACTTCTGGGCTCAAGCTATTCTCTTGCCTCAGCCTCCCAAGTAGCTGGGACTACAGGCAGGCACCACCACATCTGGCTAATTTTTTCTAATTTTAGTAGAGACAGGGTCTCCCTCTTGTTCAAGCTGTTCTCGAACTCCTGAGCTCAAGCAATCCTCCTGCCTTGGCCTCCCATCCCAAAGTGCTAAGATCATAGGCATGAGCCACCATGCCCAGCCTGAATGTATTCTCAATCTGAACACAGCTCAGGAAGCAGAACGCTGAAGGCTTATTGGCCTGAGATGTCAGAGGAATAGCTGAAAATTGGGGGAGGGTAAGAGGGGGTAGCTCTGAAATCAAGGGAATTACAGACAGTGTGAGCCCCAAATTTGATTAAACGTTTCACCCAAATCTTTGGCAAACCACTAAACTACACTGATCATAACTGCAATCTATAGGTAGGAAGGAAAAATGCTGGAAATGGTAAACATGGGTAAATAGATATATAATATATTGTACATACATATGTTTTTTCACTTAATTTATTTAAAAGACATAATGCTTAATTCAAGCATTATGACACTTTTTTACTAATATGAGAAAGAAAGGAGCAGCACTATAGATCCCACAAACATTAAAACGATAATAAGGGAATATTTAAAACATCCTTATGCCAATGAATTCAATAGTTAGATGAAATAAAAATTCCTTGAAAGACACAAATTACCAAACGTTAAAAGAAAAATAAAAAATCTGAATAGCCAAACACGTATTAGAGAAATTAAATTCAAAATTAAAAACTTTCCCACATACACGTATATGCACACACACACACACACACACACACAACGCTAGGCCCAGATGGTTTTATTAGTGAATTGTATCAAGGATTTAATAAAGAAATAATACCAATTCTATACAAACTGCATGAGAAAATAAAAGATGGGGTGAATAATGTTTAACTCATTTAACAAAACCAGTATTATATCAGTACCAAAACCAGACAAAGACATTATGAGAAAGAAAACTACAGATTAATCTCTCTTGAACACAGACCAAAGGAAAAAAGAATCCTTCAACTATTAGTGAATCAATCCTGCAATACATAAAAATATGACATAATGTGTCATAACCAGGACCATGTATTATTAATCCCAGGATTTCAAGGCTGATTTAATATTCAAAATCAGTCAATGTAATTCACCATATTAATAGAATAAATGAGAAAAACCATATGATGTCATTTCAGTAGATACAGAAATTCAACACCAATTCATGATAAAACTCCCAGCAAATGGAATAGAAAGGAGCATTCTCAATCTGATAAAGGATGCTTATGAAAAACCTACAGCTAACATCATACTTAATATTGAAATATTGAGTATTTCCTCCCCAAAGACCAAGAGATGGTCTGCTTTTATTACATATATTCAACATCGTACTGGATATGTTAGGCATTGGTATAAGACAAGAAACAAATAAAAAGCAAGATTGGAAAGGAAGAAGTAAAACTGTATTTACTCAAAAACTGTATGCATGATTATACATATAAAATTTTAAGGAATCCACAAATAAACGACTGGGACAATAAGTGAGCTTAGCAAAGTTATAGAACACAAGGTTAATATTAAAAACTCAATTGTATTTATACTAGCCATGATCCATTGGGAATGAAATTAAAGAAACAATTACATTTATGACAGCACCAAAAAATATGAAATACTTAGGGATAAATTAACAAAATCTGTGTAATGCCTGTACAAAGAGATTTGCTAACAAGAGAAGTTTAAAAAGGTTTAAACAAATAGAAAGATATATTGGAGTCATAGATTGGTAGTTTAAATATTATTAAGATGGAAATTCTTCCTAAATTGATTCAATGCAATCGCAATCAATACCTTAGCAGGCTTTTGTAGAAATTGACAAATCAATTATAAAATTTCCATGAGATTGAAAATGAGACAGAAAACACTTTTGGTTTTTTTTTTTTTTAAAGCACAAATGTGGAAGACTTCTATTGACTGATTTCAAGGTTTATTATAGAGCTGGAATGATTCAGATGGTCTGTTATTTACATCAGTGTACACATATAGACCAATAGAATAGAACTGTAAATCAAAAATACAAGCCCAAACATATATCTTCAGTTGATTTTCAACAAAGTTTGTTATTTAACCAACTGCTACTAGAACAACTGGATATTAAGAAAAAAAACCTCAACCTCTATATAAACCTCAACCCCACCATAAACAAAAATAACCAGATATTGACCAGAGACCTAAATTCAAAGCTAAAACCATAAAACTTCTTAAAAACAAAAAGAAAGAAAAGACAATCATTGCAACTTTAGGATAGGCAATGATTTCCTAAGGCACAAAACATACGAATTATAAAAGAAATTGATAAATTGGACTCTCTCAAAATTAAAAATTTTTGCTCTTTGAAAGACACCATTAAGAAAATGAAATGGAAAGCCACAAGGTGGGACAAAATATCTGTACATCTGCTAACGGACTGGTATTCCAAATATATAACTCTTACAAGTCAGTAATTAGAAGATGACAATCTAAAACAATATTGGCAAAAGATTCAAACAGACATTTTACAAAAAATAAAAAAGCTATCCAAATGGCCAATAAACACATTACAAACTGCTCATTGTCCTTAGTCTTCAGGAAACTGCAAATTAAAATCACAATGATATACCTCTACAAACCCACTAGAATGATGAAAATTATTTTAAAAAGCTGACAAACCCAAGTGGTGTTGGGAATATGGAGCTACTTGAATGCTCATCCATCACTGGTGGGAATTTAAAATGACAGAAATACTTCGGAAAACACCTTGGCAATTTCTTAAAAGGTAACACACACACTTAATCATACAACCCAGCCATTTCCTCCTAGATATTAATATTTGCCCAAGAGAAATGAATACTACATAAAGACCTATACACAAATGTCCACAGCAGCTTTACTCACAGTAGCCCTAAGTGAATACAATCCAACCATCGACCAACAGGCAAATGGATAAACAAATTGTGGTATATCCATAAAATGAAATAAAATTCAGTAGGGGAAAAAAAAAAAAAAAAAAACAAGTTATAGATACATGCAACACTAATGAATCTCAAAAAGTTTACGCTAAGTTAAAAAGCCAAGCCAAAAAGAATACATACCACTCACGGAATAATCTGGAAAAGGCAAAATTAATCTATCATGGTAGAAAGCAGATCAGTGGCCTGTGGTTGGGGTGGAGGTAGGATTGACTGAAAAGGGCCTTAGCCGTGTTTTCTGGGGAGGAGGAGGGTGCCCTATATCTTGTATTGGTGGTTTACTCAAGTATACCCATTCCTCAAGAGTATATACTTATAATGGGTGCATTTTATTGCATGCAAATTATAACTTAATGTAGATTTTTTTAAGGGTGGTTTCATAAGAAAAAGAGCTAATCCATGGCCGACAATGGTATTTTTAATTATAGATCGTAGAAAAGAGAGGTTCTTAGGGTACATCATTGAAAAATCTGATTTTTGTCTTTTCTTCAAATCCAACTCTCCACTGTGTGTTACAAGTTAAAATGGCTGGTGAAAGCATCCTGGTTGGCAGGATAAGAAAGGTAAATAAGTCTCTGAAATCAAACCACTGCGATTCTTGTTAGACTTATGAGCTAGCAAAAAAGCCCTGGCCCTCAGGAACATAAAAAGTAGTGTCTGGAGATGCAATCAAGACAGAAAATAAAACCCAAAGGGCTGGGGAGGAGGTGGAAGGGGGATGGTGCGAATACCAACCTGCCTCCTTTGCTGGGAACTCTTGTTATCTTGTTCTGTATTTATCCAGTGCTGTATTTAGAAAAGATTAAATCAAAACTGTGAAATTAAAACATGATGAGTGACAGTTCAGAGAGACAACAGCTGTGGCATTAGATTTTCATCATGTCAGGCCTGAGATCTGTATTTCAGGTCACTTTTTTCCATTGGCACAGATCCTGAAGGACAAGAATTATCTTTCTATTGGCTATTTTCTTAAACCACCTGTTGCCTCCAGGGGGTAAAAGATTAATAAGGTTTAAATGGGAAGTGAGCCATTTCAAAGGTCTGGGTTGAATGGGGTCTTCACAGAATGCTTAACTTCAGAAATTTAAGCAAAAGAGTATCTGGTGTCATTAGCAATAATGGTCCTATGTGTTATATTCCCCTTCTAGGTAGAGAAAACTTTTTCAACCACAACACATGTTTCAAATGCACACCCACAATTAGGGAGTTGAATAAGTATATATTATTTTCTATGTTATATGAAAAATATATTTTTCGAAATAGTTATACCCAACATATTGTCAAATAAATCTAAAGTAACTCAAGAATTCAAGGCATAAAGGGAACTTACCTTATTTTTTTCCTTCTTAGTAAATGCATGATTTCATAGTCATGAAACTAACCTTGTCTACAAAATAAAGTCATTGGTAAATGGTTAAATATCAATATTTGGATAAACTAACTGTGGCATATTCACACAATGCAATATCATCAACAATAAAAAGGAACAAACTACTGACACATGCAGGAAAACGGATGAATCTCAAATATATTATGCAAAATGAAAGAAGCCGAATTCAAAAGGTTACATACTGTCTGATAATATTTACATGGCATTCTATGAGAGGCAAAACCGTACAGAAAGAAAATAGATGAGTCATTTCCAAAAATGAAAAAAAAAAAAAAGATGAGCGATTTCCACAGTCTGCGGGGGAGAGAAGGGTTTAACTTCAAAAGGGTCTGGGGTTGGGCGCAGGAGGTACTTTGAAGAGTGAAGAAACTGCTCTGTATTTTGATTTTGGTAGATGGTTATATGACTGCATGCATTGGCCAAAACTTCTAGAAGTGTGCACTCACTAAAAAGGGTAAAAATCACTGCGTATAAATTATACCTTTTTTAAAAAAAATTAACAATTGACAGAACTGTTTTCCCCAAAAACTGTGTTTTAATGTGAAGGAGGTATTAATGTTCATTGTGGTATGGCAGATCTGGAAATCCTCATTAGACTCTAAATGTACAAAATGAGTCATCAGGCTGTTCTATTAATAGAAAGTGAACTGCATGAACCACAATATTTTATTAAGGATATAAACCTTATGAAGAGTTGTGGATACTATTGTCTTTTTTACATCTGTGTTCAGATGTGGTAAGAATGAGAGTTACTATATATTTGAAAGTTTACTCTTATACATTTAAGAAATTAGGACATTCGATTGAAAGAAAACCAAAAATTTTTTCACCAGTAGATTGCCACATTTAGTTTTGGAATGCCCTATGCATGGCTTTTAATTACCTTTATAAATTGTCAAAAGTAAATAGATTATTTAGTGTGCACCTATTAATTCTAGTTTTCTAGCCTGAAAATGTATTTACACATCTATTCATCATGTCATTGTAATCTAACCTCATACTTACTAGTGATCTTTCTATAAAAGGAGCATTTTAGTAATATTTCACGGGGATGGCATTTAGTACAGTATCTGGTAGAGAAAAATCAAGAAAGAAGTAAAACCTATTTCTCCTTATCACTTTCCTATTTATGCTAATGCCACTACCATTCTTGGAGTCACTCCAGCTTGGAAGTTGGTAGACATTTTTGATCCTTCCTCCTCCTTCTCCGCATATTAAATCATTTGCCAAGCCATGAAGCTCCTACCTCTGCTTCGTCTGGTATAATCACCTCTTCCCCAAGGCACTGATGACATTTTGGTGGTGCCCAAACCTGGACACATGTATGAGCCAGAGGAGGTAGTAAAAATATGTCGAGATATCCAGGCTCCATCCCAGAGGTGCTGAATCAGGATCCCTGGGGAGGGCACAAGAATCTGCACTTTTCAAGAGCTTCGTAGGAAAATGTAAAAGGCTGCCAGTTTGCAGCGCCCGAAGAGCCTCTCTTCTCAGAGACTGAGAGATGTTCAGTGAGAAGTGGAACAAAATCATCCAGATAAATAGAAGGTCTTAGCCAGGCTCAGTGGCTCACACCTGTAACCCCAGCACTTTGGGAGGCTGAGGCAGGAGGATCGCTTGAACCCAGGAGTTCTTAGGCAACATTGCAAGACCCTGTCTCTACAAAAAAATAAAATAAGAAATTAGCCAGGCTCGGTAGTGCTCACCTTTAGTCCCAGCTACTCAGGAGGCTGAGGCAGGAGAATGACTTGAACCCAGGAGTTTGAGACTACAGTGAGTTATGATTGTACCACTGCACTCCAGCCCAGGCAACAGAGCAAGATCCTGTCTCTAAAAAAGAAAATAAAAAATAAATAAAAGTGGAGGTATAAAGAGAGCAGCAACAAACCATGTTCCTCATTCCCCTACTTCCAGCCACCCAGCTTAAAATGTTTGAATATTGAGCATTTGTCTCAATCCAAAAAAACTGAATATTCTTATCTACAGACATTGAAAACACTGTCTGGAGGAAACTATGGCAGCTGGTAGCACTCTGGGTATTGATGCCCTAAAGTGAAATTATTCTGGAATTTGAAAATTAAGGAGTTTATGTATCCTAAATTGATGCCTCTCCGTTGCCTCTTTTTAAATACAAAAACAAAATCAAGTATCCCTAGACATTTGAAGAAAACCTGCCAAATCAAAGAAATGCATTAATAGAAAACCTGGCACAAGAAAACAGAAATAATTCAGAGAACAAAAAACTTTAAAAAAACCAAACTCTAATAAGTTTATCAAAGAAATTCGAGCAAATGAGATGTCATAATAAAAGAGCAATCAGACAGTAAGTAACAATTCCGGTAAATTAAAAATATAATTGCCAGAATGAAAATATAAGTAAGATTAGAAGATAAGATCAAGGAAATTCCTCCAAATATATGTAACAATGAATCAAGAAAACATAAGAAAAATTATAAGAAAACTAGAGAATTGACCTATATATCCAAGATCTAATTAATGGCAGCTCCAGAAAGAGAAGACAGAAAATGGAAACAGGAAGTATTTAAAGAGCTGAAGGAAGCCCTGAATTTTCAAATTGAAAATTTCTGCTAAGTGATGAGCAGAATAATGGGAAAATGCCCGTAAGTAGAGATAACACCACGAAATGACAGAAAGCTAAGAATAAAGAATAAGAGATTCAAAGGTTGGAGTGGAAAATATAAAGGATTGAAATTCAGTCTTTCATCTAATTTCTCATCTGCAATACTGTTAACAGATTACGCTGTCAAAGTTTTTTGAAAGAATATGATTTTCAACCAAGAATTCTATACCGTTTAAATATCAATAAAATGTAAAGGTAGAAGAAAAACATTTCTAGATATGCAAGAATTATTAATAAGTTTATCTCCAGGCAGTCTCTCCTTAAAGAAACTTGAGAGTGGAGGGAATAAGTCAAGGACCAAAGAGATGGGATCTAGAAAACAGCGGCTCCAACCCAGTGTTGCAAAGTACAGAAGTCTCAGAGAGGTAGCTGCGCAACAGACCTGGAAAGCAATCAATTCGAAGAGCTGAGGGATACCAGAGGCTGGAGGTCTCCCAGAAAAAGAAGTTTTTATAAAACCAAGTAGCACCTTTGAGAATTTTGAAAGAAATTACGGAAAATAATGCAAAAAAATTTTTTAATTGAAAACTCTAGGAAAAACAACAGATTGTAGAAAAGGACATGTAATCACACTTGCGGTATTATAATATACATATATTGGTTTTCTTCCACGGTTCCTGGCTTATAACTCCCACAGCCTTTGTTACAGTCTTCTGTTATAATTCAGGGTACTTCAGGCGTCTGAAAACAGAATCTCTCTTTCTGTTCTCCTGCTCTTCTTTTTCTCCCCAAGGCAGGACTCTAATCTTCCCCTGCCTTTCAGAAGGGGTCCTGCCCCATACCCTGGAGGAAGGAATGCTGCACAGAGAGGCCAAGAAGAATCTGAACAGACGGGCCTTGCCGGGTTTCTCCACTCAGTCTATTAGTAGCAGATCATACGTTTTTGTCCAATCACGTTTTGACATAGTTATCAATCATGCCTACCCAACAAATTCTCTGTAAAAGGCCCAAGGGGACAGGGTTCGGAGAGCTTCTGGAGAGCTGAACACGTGGAGGTTCCCAGAGGGTGGTGTGCTTGGGGAGGGCATGGAAGCCCCTTGCCCCTTCTCAAATGCCTTGCCCTGTGCATCTCTTCATCTGTATCCTTTGTAAAATCCTTTATAATAAACGGTAAGTAATGTAAACAAGTGTTTCCCTGAGTTCTATGAGTCACTCTAGGAAGTTAATCGAACCCATAGAGGGAGTCATGGAATGCCTGATTTATAGACAGTCAGAAGCACAGGTAAAACCACCTCGGGCTTGCGATCGGCATCAGAAGTTGGAGAGGAGCAGTCTTGGGGACTGAGCCCTCAACCGTGGGATCTGATGCTATCTCCAGGCAGATAGTGCTGGAATTGAGTTAGAGGACACCCAGCTGGCATCCCTTGCAGATCTGACTGCTTGTTGGGTATGTGGGGAAATCCCCCACCCACACACATGTTTGGTCACGGAAGTCTTCAGTGTTGACTGTTACCGTGTGAGAGCAAAGAAGAAACAGTTTGTGCTTTTTCCACACAATACTACACTATTTTCTCTGCTATGAAGAATATTCATATAGTTTCAATAATGCAAATGTTGTTTAAGATTTTTTGACTTTCACTGTCAACCTGTAGACAAACCCCAGAACAGTTCATTATGTAAACGTTATCAATCAAAATAAGGTAAAAGGACAGATGACAGAACTTAACAGGTAAAAAGAGAAAAGAGAAAGATGTGGTGCATATACCCTCTTCTAACAAAGCAGGTATTCATATTGTCTGTCATTGATAAAAAAATCTTTTTAGGCTTAACGTCATAGGTGACGTAAGAGACTAAATCCTCACCTATCATAAGCAGCATGTCAATGAATAATGTAGCTCCAGGCACATGATGTGCCCTCAAAAATGTCATTCCTTTACTTTGATCAAAATCCATTAAAGAATTATGTTTCAGTACAAAATCCTTGCCATGATATTCAAGAATCACTGTTATTTCAAAACAGTTACCATTTTGGATTTACTTTCCCTGTATGCCCCCTACACTCCAGTCAAATGAAACCATAGCCACCATGCAACCATCAGCAAAAGCATGTGAAGAGAGGGAGATGTATAAGAATAAAGAAGAAGGATTTTTATACATTCTGAGAAATGTGTCTAGGTAAAAAAAAAAAAAAATGTTTTTAAGTAAAAAAAAAATAAGAGTAAGGATTTTTGAGAAGCCGATATACCTTGGTCAAATTAAACTGTATCAGGAGAACTCAAAAGACACAAATTTAGTGTTGGCCAATGTGAAAGCTTTAGGCTAATGTTATGTTTTTGGTTGAAGAGAAAAGATCACATACAGAGATTCTGTTTCTTATTATGTCAATTAGCCCCTTGGTAAAATAGCTCTATGAGAAACTTTGGAGCACTTTTCTTTAATGTCCTTAATATTACAAATACCGTGAAAACCTCAATGAGGAATTGAAGACAACGTAAAGAAGATTAGTGGTGTCTACAAGTAGTATAATAAGAGAGATTGCCTCATTTGCACCCCTTGGCAATTTGGGTTTTAGAAAGGAAAGAATGACTCAGCTTGAAATATAGGGCTAGGGTGTACGCCTATAGTCCCAGCTACTGGAGAGGTTGAGGCGTGAGGATGCTTGAGTGCAGGAGTTCAAGCCTGCAGTGTGCTGTGATTGTATCTGTGAATAGCGCTGCACTCCAGCCTGGGCAACATAGCGAGACTTTATCTCTAAAATAAATAAATAAATAAAAATTTAAAAATATATATAAGGAAGCCGGGTGTGGTGGCTCATACCTGTAATCCTAGCACTCTCAGAAGCCGAGGCAGGAGGATCATTTGAGCCCAGAAGTTTGAGATGAGCCTGGGCAAGAGCAAGACACTGTCTCTACCAAAACCAGAAAAATTAGCTGGGCATGATGGCCCTTGCCTGTAGTCCAGCTACTCGGGAGGTTGAGGCAGGAAGATTGCTTGAGCCCAGGAGTTTGAGGTTGCAGTGAGCTATGATGATGCCACTGCACTCTACCCAGAGCAACAGAGCAAGACTCTGTCTCGTAAATATATATATGTATATGTGTGTGTGTGTGTGTGTGTGTGTGTGTGTGTGTGTGTATATATAATGTGTGTAGGCAATAATGATAGCTGGTAAAATCAGTAGAAATAAATTGAAAAGAGCTCTGTTATATTTCAAGAGTACATATTTTATTTATCAGGAATACAGACTACTGTTTCAGGTTGTCTTAGTGGGATGGCTGTAGGCATTATGTGTTCTCCCTATCAATATGTTTACAGTGGTTAGGTTTCTTTGCAAGCAATAGAAACTAACAGGCTAACTCTTGGCTCCGTTAAAAAAAACCTAAAAATAAATTATAATTAATTTAAAATAACAATATAAAAATAAGTTAAAAATAAACACTGAAATTCAAAATCTTTAAATAAGATAATATTTGTTAAGATACTAGGAAAGTTTTAAAACAAAAGGAAGAGTTAAACAATTGGAACTTGGGGATGACGGCAACTAGGGTTGCTCTGGGATTCCCGGTGGTAAAACAAACAAAACACCTGGTTGGTGTCTTTGAGCATGACTGGTGAAATGACTCAGCTTCAACCACCCTCTGCATTTTTGAGACTCCACTCCATATTTAGATGTCCAGGACATAAAATAAAGAGCCCTGTGTTTCACCCTTGAGGGGAGGGGTGAGAGGAAGGGAAGCACCATGGCTGGCCGTCCTGCACAGAAACGTCGGCCAGGACGCCTAGAGGCTTCTCAAGGGAACGGAGAAGAATGAATGCTGGGCAGACAAAAACAGATGCCCACTACAGATTGTCAAGGGCTTTTACAAACATATCACTACCTTGGAGCTGCCTCTCTGGTCCTACTCTTACCCTTTCCTGACGTTATAAGGATTCTTTTTACTTTCTCACCCTCATCCCAAGATATTTCCAGTTTGTCTGTCAATGTGGTTATGGTTTTAGCTATAATTATGTTTTTTCCTTCATTTTTGGAGCTTACTTTTTATGGTCAAACTAATTTCATTGTGGTAGAATTTTGTCTTGCCCTGTACTATACATAGATTTAAACGTGAGATTTTGAATGCATGTCCAGTAGTATGCCATAGCTTTGATTATCATCATTAATAGCTGCTGAGTTCTTCCTATCAACTTAGCATCATATTGTTAGGGATGTAAATTGCCCTTGGAAAGAGTTCACTATCTAGCCTGAGAGAATACAAGATAAAAACTGTAAAATAATACCCAATGGGAGAGAATGATATATGATTACTTTATAAAATAAAATCAAGTTATTTTAAAATAATGCTTTTTTGTTTTGTTTTGTTTGTTTTTTGAGACAGTCTCACTCTGTTTCCCAGGCTAGAATGTCGTGGCATCAGCCTAGCTCACAGCAACCTCAAACTCCTGGGCTCAAGTGATCCTACATGGCCTTCCTTAAGGACACCATTTGTGATGGGTAGCTAAGGAAAAAATAAAAATAAGAAAGTAAGGGCACCAGACATTTTGGATTAGGGTCCACTATAATGAACTCACATTGATTACATCTGCGAAGACCTTATTTCCAAATAAGGTCACATTCACAGGTACTAGGGGATAAGATTTCAACATATTTCTTTGGGGGACACAGTTCAACCCACAATAGGGAAATTTGGAGATTTATCAAGTAGAAATGCATGACGTGAAAAATAATATTAAAAGTAAGCATTATTGGCTGGGCATGGTGGCTCACGCCTGTAATCCTAGCACTCTGGGAGGCCAAGGCAGGTGGATTGCTTGAGCTCAGGAGTTTGAGACCAACCTGAGCAAGAGTGACACCCTGTCTCTACTAAAAATAGAAAAATTAGCCAGGTGTGGTGATGCATGCCCATAGTCCCAGCTACTGGGGAGGCTGAGGCAGGAGGCTCACTCGAGCCCAGGAGTTTGAGTGAGACTCTGTCTCAAAAAAATTGTATAGTAACTTTAACGATTACTATAAGACAGTGGTGCCCAAATTTTAATATACACATGGATCACCCAGCATCTTGCCAAAGTGCAGATTTTGATTTGATAGTTATGTTTGGAGTCTGAGAGGCTGCATTTCTTACCAGCTCCCAGGTGATGCCCATGCTGGTGGACCAAGGGCCACACTTGGAGAAGAAAGGGTATAAGAGAGTCAGAAAGGAGATGCCTTTGTTAGGCATATGTGAGATCTAGGCTTTTTGCCACAATATGAGCAGAGATGAAGTGGAAAAACTTATTCAGTGAGATGAAAAGAAAATGATTAAACAAACTATCCAAGGGGAAAAAAATAAGGAAAATTTCAAAATAGACTCACAGATTACTCTCCAAACACCACCCCTCCACAAGCACACAAAAAGATTTAGAATACAAAGATTTCAAAACTTGCTTTCTAAAGCAGTGAGTTTATGAGTATAATAGTAAGTTGATTATTTTACATGGCCACTTATAATGTTATTTTTAAGGTGGTGATTTCAAAAAGTAACACTGCAGACTGAGAGATGAGTGAGCACCATAATGGACCAATACAGGCCACCTACCCTAGAGTTAATGAAGATACTATTATGCTTGGAAATAGTTGCGGCTAGAAAAGGTTCATAGACTAACTTTGGAACCTTTTCAAAAATGCCTATTTTGGGGCTTCACCTTCAGAGACAGTGTTTCATTAGCCCCGAGGTCTGGCCCGGGAATTAGACTTTTTCTAAAGCTCTGTGGGTAATCCTGATTCAAAGTCGGGTTTGGGAAATATTACTCTGAAATAAAGAAAATTTACTCTATAGGAAGGACCTTGATTTTATTTTACACACAAAGTTCTAGTTAAAAAGAAAGAAACCTGTCTATATTGATATATCGTTAAAGCAAACACAATATAATTCATAAAACCAAATTTGGAAGTGTTTTCCTCCCGTCAGAACTTCAAAACCAATTTTAGAACAAAGTGTTCCAGATTGTAAGCATTTCTCCTAGTGTCTACACAGTACAATGTCTCACATCCTCATCCTCTTGCTAGCAGTTTTCAAACCTAAGTGTACCTAAGAATCACCAACAGGTTGGTTAATAAGATAGATTTCTGGGCCCCATCCCAGGACATTTCGAGTCTGTAGTTTGAGGTGGGGTCTAAGAATCTGCATTTTTACCTAATATCCACAGCGCTTCCGATGCTGGTGGTCCGTGGGCTACAGGTGGAGAAACCTGCCCTACTGCTGTGGTTCATATTGAACTCTGGGGAGGATGAAATGAGCCTGGCCACTCATGAATACACATTTTAGAAGTCAGTCTAAATCCATCTCGGGAACTTTCAAGGGTAGTGGCAGACTGAAAACGGGCACCGCATCTAATCAGCACCTGAGATGGCAGATAAGAACGTCTTTATGAAGGCCCCGGTTTTTACAGTAAGTCCCTCAACGCCCGCACACGATGCCAAGTTCCAACTTGATTTGCGTCACCACTGGTGTGGGTTTGTGCCAGGGTTAGTTATCAAACATATGAGAAAGATAACTTCACAAAATGTGGGACAAAAATAAGACGAGTGCTTGGTACAACAGAAGTAAAAACTGGCTGGAGGTCATCTCTAAGTCACTAT
>RJWJ010024020.1:0-16572 GCA_004363605.1 Indri indri
TGATGCCAAGGAGATTCAAGATATAATTTATGAATATTACAAAAATCTCTATGCACACAAACTGGAAAACGTGGAGGAAATGGACAAATTTTTAGAAACACACAGCCTCCCTAGGCTCAACGAGGAAGAAATAGAATTCCTGAACAGACCAATATCAAGGACTGAAATTGAAACAGCAATAAAAAACATCCCAAAAAAGGTTGGTATCATTTATGTTAGGAAGAGTAAGGCTTCATCCTTTGATTACTATTAGTTTTCTTAGTAAAATAAGAAGCAAAGCGATTTTCTGAGATTCTGGGAGAAATTATTTGAGGTTGATGGAGAGAAAAGAAAGTAAAAATATAGTTGTCTGAGAGAGTGGGAGAGTGAAATGGTTTGACAAATGTAAAAGGATCATGGGACATTTGAAGTAAGTTGCAGAAAATTTAAAGAGAGGCCAGTGAGTCATAATTATGCATTTTTCTCCAGCTACATTCAGATGCTCATTTGCAGGTCAAAAGTTGGATTTATCCAGGATTAATATTTTTTTCCCAAGCAGGTACAACAGAGCAAGAGAGAGGCAAGTGTGTTGAGGGTACATACCAGAGCATGATTATACTGATTTTAATTAAGGACTACCTATGTAATATAAAATAAGGTAAGAAAGGAAATGAGAACATAAAGGTAATGATGAGCAAGTCAAAGGTTGTAAGATCAACAGATTGGAGATTCTGGATATGGGGGTCAGTGGGAGTGGGCAGAAGAACTGACAGTATTAAGGCACTAGATGAAAAGGGTTGGAACGATGTGGTCAGAGAGTGATTTGAGATCATGGATTTGACCATGGGGTAGATGACTGGATTAGGGTGGAGTTGAGGCTCACTGGAATACAAGACTACACTTAACCTGTAGTTTACAGTGACTAAGGATTACCATATGTCAAGCATAGTCCTTAATTCTATATATGAATTAGATAATTTCATTCTCATAATGCCCCAGCATTACAGCATTATTATCAACATTTTATAGATTAGATTGTTGAATCAAATAATTTGCCCAATATCATATTTCTATGTGGTATATCAAGGATTGGAACTAAGATGTTTTTGACTCCAAAACCTTTAAGAATGACAGTACTTTGAGGCTAGGTAGAACTAAGTGACCTTAAATGAAATTCTGGCGACAAGTTGAGACAAACCAATGACAGAGTTGGCATTGTAGCATCTGGGTGGCTGCACTTGGGGAAACTCTGGCAGATAGTGCCTTATGTCATTCAAGCAGGGGCATTGGTACGCAGACTGTCAGTATCTGGTGGTTTCTAGGTTCTGAGATAAAGTTGTTTTAGGAATTCCAATAGAAGAATTGGCTGAATCAGTACCTTTCATATAACAGGTGCTCAAATGTTTGTGATAAAATAAATTTGTATTTAGACAGGATCTATCAGCAAACTCATCCCAGTAGGTCTTTGCCTAGGCATTCTACACATGTTGTCTTATTTAATGTTTATAGTCCTTACAGGATGGAGTTTTTAAATGATTAGAATGTCTTTATGACCCCTTTTTCTGACTTGTAAAAGAACATTGTCTTCCTTGGACTTAGGGAAACCCTTAGGTTCTTGAAAAATTCAAGGAGGAGGTAAATATGAGATCGCTCACAGGGTAGAGTACAAAGATTTTTTTGCTAAACTGGACATTTCAAGACCCAAGTAACTAATTAGAAAAATCAAAATGTGACATTATTTTTATCCCATGCAGAGGGGTTATACTTGCAATGAGATGGTAAATGTTTCAGATCCCTAAGAATAAAGGTCTTAAAAGTCCTGAGATAAAGAACACTGCACCCCTTCCTACTCAGAACTAGTCTAGTCTTTTGGTTGATTTCTGGCAGATGAAGTGGATTGACTCACTGCCATTCCAAAACTACCTGAACCTAACTATGAAATCTCACCTGATGTACAAGATGGAATAGTTATAATTATTTTAAACCTCAACATGGTATTAACTTGCTTTTTAATGTAAACACTTACATTTTCAAACCACTATAAATAGCATAATCTTTTGCAGTCCATCCAGCTATATCTTGACAAGAGACATCAATGCATTGCTGAAGAAGAAGACTGGTCATACTTGGTGAATTCCTTTTTTTTTTTTTTTTTTTTTTTTGAGACAGAGTCTCACTGTGTTGCCCGGGCTAGAGTACCGTGGCGTCAGCCTAGCTCACAGCAACCTCAAACTCCTGGGCTCAAGTGATCCTTCTGCCTTACCCTCCCGAGTAGCTGGGACTACAGGCATGCGCCACCATGCCCGGCTAATTTTTTCTATATATTTTTAGTTGTCCGATTAATTTCTTTCTATTTTTAGTAGAGACAGGGTCTCGATCTTGCTGAGACTGGTTTCGAACTCCTGAGCTCAAACAATCTGCTCTCCTTGGCCTCGCAGAGTGTTAGGATTACAGGCGTGAGCCACCACGCCTGGCCAGGTGAATTCTTATGTAAGGCAATCATGAGGGCTATTCTAAAATAACAGACAGATGACTTTACCCTGAGGAAATTTAATAGTTATTTAAAGTGCTCATTTCATCTACTTTACCAATGTCATATCTCACCTGTCAGTGTAGATTTAATCACTTACATGTACTAATAGACATAAGCATTTTGGGTGCTCAAGTGTTCATCTTTGTAAATTACCACCAAGGCTAAAAGGAAGGGACAAAAAGGAAGCTTCTTGTCCCACTGGCATATTACGTAGTTAAGAAGTTGCTAACTTAAAGTCCTTTGATGGGCAAGAAACTGTGTTGATGTCAATTATCTAAAGTAGGCAAAGATTTCAGTGAAGATTTCTCCATTACTTCTCTAGTCTGATGTAATAGATTGTAATTCAGTCACCTAGGGGTCAGATCAGAAAGAACTATCTGAAGGCTTAAAACGGTAATATTAATAATAATGGTAATAATAGTAGTCCTAGTAATTTCAGTTAATGATGCTTACAAGCATGTATTAGGCACTGAATTAAATACTCTCTCTCTGTAATCTTACTTACACACAACCACCCTTGAAGGATATATTATTATGGTCCTTTTCATATCAGAAAATATATTTGGTGATAAGTGGTGTTCCCAAGGTCATGCACCTATCAAGTGGGAAAGCTAGGAATTAAACCTAGTCTTGTGTCAATCTAAAGCCTCTTTTCTCTTTATCACCCACCCATGGCTTGTCTTCATTAAAGGAAAAGTTTATCCAATTTAAGCTATCTTTCTTCCCTCCATCCATACTAATTTTAAAAAAATCAAAATTCACTAGAAATGAAAAAGGAAAGAAACTGACGAACACACAGTACCCGGTAAAAGCAATTAAGAGTCACTTAGGGATCACCTAAGATCAGTATTGCTCAAAGAAAGCAACATAAAGCAAAGAGTCATCCAAAAGACAAAATGATTTTCAACTTCTATTTATGTTTAACATAGCGTTTTTAAAGGAAAAGTATATAAGAAGCAGAAGTTAGAAAAATACTAGAAAAGGGTTAAGAAGTTCAATACTCGGGCATAAAGTAAACTCAAAGTTAAAGTCCACATGCTATAAAACTAATATAATGAATACAAAACCCCTTTAGCTAATATAAGGTCATAAGACCAAAAACATCAGATTACAAATAACAAACATCAGCCTAGATAATAAGAGAAGATGAATCCTATTACATACTGTTCTTTATGTTGTCCAGTCCAAATAATTGCTTTTTTTAAAACCAGGATGGATGTTATTAGTTACACTTTTCATTGAAGAAGTAGGTCTTTAAATCCTAACACAACTAGTATTTGGTAGTGCCTAGTAACCTCTTGGTCTGGCAGTTTCCAAAGCCCATTGTACACCCTATCCTTTATACCATCTTACCTCATTTAAGAATGTGACTTTGTCACAATAACATTTATTCATTAATTCACTATTTATTAAGTACCCATTATTTGTCAGATACTCTTTTATATATTAGGCATATATCTCTGAATAAAAAGCAAAAATTCTTATCCTCATTGAGCTTATATTCTATTTGGGAAACAGGCAATAACAAAAAATACATAAAATATATATTAGAAATGCAAAACAAAAAAATAGAGCAGGTAACTTCATAAAACATATCAGGGATGTGTGGAAGGCTTGGTATTTTAGATAGGGTGGGGAGGAAAGGCCTCAATGAAAAGGTAGTATTTGAATAAAAACCTTAAGGAGGTGAGGGAACAAACTATATGGAAATTGGATGGCAAAACATAGCAGGTAGAGGCAATAGCGAGTGCAAAGGCCCTGGGGCAGGAGCATTCCTGACATATGCAAAAAGCAGCAAGGAAGCCACAATGGCTGAAGCAGAGTATGTGAGAGAGAAGGATAATAGGGGATGAGGTTAGCCCGGTAACTGAGGATTAGATCATGTAGGTCCTTGTAGATCATAGTGAGGCTTTACAAATTAATTTCTTCATTCATTTATTTATTTGACAGATAAAATTCTTTGTATTTACCATGTACAACATGATGTTTCAAAGTATATGCACATTGTGGAATAACTAAATCTAGCTAATTAGCATATGCATTGCCTCACATAGTTATCATTTTTTGTGGTGAGACCTACAAATGGCCAACAGGTATATGATAGAATGCTCATCACTAATCAGCAGGGAAATGCAAATTAAAAACCACAATGCAGTATCACCCCATACCTGTTAGAATGGCCATTAACAAAGAGAGAAGCAGTGTTGGTGAAGATGTAGAGAAAAGGGAACTCTTGGGCACTGTTGGTGGGAATGTAATTTGATACAGCCATTATGGAAAACAGAATGGGAGTTCTTCAAAAAATTAAAAATAGAGCTATTGTATGATCCAGAAATCCCAGTACTGGGTATATATCCAAAGGATATGAAATCAATATGTCAAAGAGATATCTGCACGCCCATGTTCATTGCAGCACTATTTATAGTAGCCAAGATATGGAATGAACTTACCTATTAATGGATGAATGGATAAAGAAAATGTGGTATACTTTCAGACATTGGCCTAGGCAAGGAATTCTTGAAAAAGACCCCCAAAGCAATCACCGCAGCAACAAAAATAAATAAATGGGATCTGATCAAATTAAAAAGCTTTTGCATGGCCAAGGAAACTATCATTAGAGCGAATAGACAGCCTACAGAATGGGAGAAAATATTTGCTCTCTACACATCTGATAAAAGGCTGATAACCAGAATCTAACTTGAAAAAATCAAACAACCCCATCAACAAATGGGCACAGGAAATGAACAGAAACTTTTCAAAAGAAGACAGAATAATGTCCAGCAAACATATAAAAAAATGCTCAACATCTCTAATCATTGGAGACATGCAAATCAAAACCACAATGACCAGCTGACCAAGAGCAAGACCCCGTCTCTCCTAAAAAATAGAAAGAAATGATCTGGACAACTAAAAATATATATATAGAAAAAATTAGCCAGGCATGGTGGCGCATGCCTGTAGTCCCAGCTACTCGGGAGGCTGAGGCAGTAGGATCGCCTGAGCCCAGGAGTTTGAGGTTGCTGTGAGCTAGACTGACGCCACGGCACTCACTCTAGCCCAGGCAACAGAGTGAGACTCTGTCTCAAAAAAAAAAAAAAAAAAAAAAAAAAACCCACAATGAGATATCACCCAACCCCAGTGAGATTGGCCTCTGTCAAAAAATCCCCAAACATAAAATGCTGGTGAGGATGTGGAGAGATGGGAACACTCTTACACTGCTGGTGGGACTGCAAATTAGTGTAGCCTCTGTGGAAAAGAATTTGGAGATACCTCAAAGAGCTAAAAATAGAAATACCATTTGATCCAGCAATAGCGCTATTAGGCATCTACCCAAAAGAGCAAAAGATATGCTACAATAGAGACATCTGCACCCAAACGTTTATGGCAGCACAATTCACTATTGCAAAGATGTGGAAACAACCCAAATGCCCATCAATTCTTGAGTGGATTATTACAATTTGGTGTATGTATACAATGGAATATTACCCAATTATAAGAAACGACAGTGATCTAGCACCTCTTATATTTTCCTGGCTTGAACTTGAGCCCATTATCCAAAGCGAGGTATCACGAGATTGGAAGAATGGGCTCCACTTCAAGAACCACCATCAAATTGGTACTAACTGTTGAACACTAGGGTGCTCACATGGCAGTAATACTCTCCGGGTATTAAGGGGATGGAGGGGTAAACCCACAACTAAAGGTCATGGGGAGCATTGTAGAGGGGAAGGGCATGCTGCTAACCCTCTCTTGGGTGAGGCAAAGACATAAAATGTAACCGTAATGTTTGTACCCTCATGATACCCTGAAATAAAAAAAAAGAAAAGAAAATGTGGTATATACACAAATGGAATACTATTCAGCCTTAAAAAAGAATGAAATCTTGTCATTTGTGACAAAATGGGTGAACCTAGAGGACATCATAAAATAAGACAGACACAGAAAGACAAATACCTCATGATCTCACTCATATGTGGAATCTAAAAAAGGTGATCTCAGAGAAGCAGAGAATAGAATGGTGGTTACCACAGGCTGTAGTGGTTGGGTGTGGAGTGGGGAGATATTGGCCAAAGGATACAAAATTTCAGTTAGATAGGTGCAACAAGTCTAAGATATCTGTTGTACAACATGGTGACTATAGTTAATAATATTAATATATTGTAATCTTGAAAAACGCTAAAGGAGTGTGGCTTTTGAAAGGGGAAGAAATCAGAGGATTTTGAGCAGTGGAGAGTTTGCTCTGGCTGCTGTATGGAGAACAGACTATAGGGGAGCAAGGGCACAGGCAGCAAGACCAGTTAAGAGGCTTTTACAAAGATCTTGACAAGAGATGATGAGCGAAAGTGGTAGCAGCAGAGGTGATGACCAGTGGCTTTATTCTGCATATGTTTCCTTTTGAATGGAATGCAAATGGGACTTGCTGATAGGTTGAATGTGTAATATGAAAGTAAAAGAGGAGTCAAGAATGACATCAGAGATTATACTCAGAGCAAATGGAAGTGTGGAGTTACTATTACTTGAGACTGGAAAGACTGCAGGAGGACCAGGTCTGTACATGTGTATGAGGGTGGATATCTGAAATTTAGATTTGAGCATGTTAGTTTTAAGATGTCTGAGAGGCACCTTAATGGCCATAGTGAAGAACTGACATACTTGGGGTGATGATGACCATAGCCATCATGGTCATATCCTGTACCAAGTCTCTCTATTGCTGTAGAGTAATTGTCTATTCATGCATCATGATTATCTCAGCATTAACCCTTGTCATGTGATCATACAACATTAGGGTCTGCTAAAGCACTGCGGATGTTTGAGTATATATCATGGTTACTGTCCACTCTATGGATGTTACTCATGCCCCAGAATTGTCTTATCATGTACCAGATTTTCTTATACACTGTGGTTTTCTGAACTATACTGTTCCTGTCCATTCCTGTAAATTGCCCATTAACTCTTTTATAGCTCATGAACCATGAATGTCACAGCACATATATTAGGTTGACCATAAGAAATTACCATTTTTAAATTCAGGATATTATGGGGGTACAAACATTTTGGTTATATGTAATGCCTTTGCCTCGCCCAAGCCAGGGCTATAAGCAGAAATTGCCATTTTTGTGAAACAATTGTCAAATATTGGGAATTTCATGTGGTATAACCTAATACTATGATTGTCTCTGTCTCTAATGTGGACACTTCATCATGCCAGAAGTCCATCTTCTCCATTAGCATAGTTTTTCATATGCATATACCAGATTCATAGAGACAGCCTAATATAGAATTCAGTGGCTGTTTTTTTGGGGGTGGGATGAATATAAAAGGACTCTTGTTCTTAATTTTGTTAACCATAATAGCTCCCCAACATGCATCTGTTTTACATACTGGTCTCTTGTGTAATCTTTCCTTGGGAAAAAAGTTTTATGTCCCTCCATTCCCTCTGAAAATTAATGCACTGATATGACTAAAAAACAGTATAATGTTGGGTCACAGTTTGGACTCTTTCAACTGGTCAGTGTCTTAGATTCAAAGAAACCACACAAATTAAAGATAGCAAGTAAGTGTCACTTTATTGGCTGCTTTCTTAACTCCATGTCTTGGGTAAACCTCTATCCATCCAGATTTCATAAAACAGCCCTGCATATAGGGAACTCCGATTCTGTCATCAGTATAATTTGCTGACTTCTTAGGGACTTCAAGAGGCTAGGCTTGGCTTTTTTTTATGTTGTGGCCCCTATCTAAAGGAGTGGGCATTGCCCTCAAATATCTCTTCATGGGTAAACATTGCATTCTTATTCAAGAACTATGATATCTCATTATTCAGTATTTTATCAACCTGAACCAGAGCAAACAGTGTATCTACTTCAGACCATTTGATAATTTGGAAAATTACTTAACTCTATCAAGATGAGAATCAATACCAAAAACACTATAAAGAGACTCCAGGTCTTAATATACTATAATTCTCCACAATATTACACAGTTAACCAAGGCAAAGGCATTTGTGACACTAAAGATCAAACAGGGGATTGGAGGGAAATAAAATGAAAGAATGAGAAAGTATTTTAAGCTCTTGGGTTATAAGAGGTAACTGAGGCTAAGGGAAATTCTGGACTCACCTAGTCATATGGGAAGACAAGGAAAGAGATGAAAATGTAACGTAAGACTCCTGATTACTGATCTAGAGCTCTTTACACTACCCTATACATCCTTTCTTGGATGTGTTCTGGTATATTCAGGAGAGGGGTATGTTGGGAATGAATTTTGGTGGCATTGATAAGCTGTGGAGAGAGGACTATCAAATTATGCATTGAGTAACTGAAAACTAGAGACGTTAAATGGCTCTAATAGAGTTGAATAAGATCTTTCTTTTTTTACCTCTTTCTCCTCCCTCCCTTTGTTTTCAACCCTTACCTCTTCCCCTTTCTCTGAACTATGAATCTCACAGGTCTCTCCAAGTTGGTGCCTAAGAAGATGATGGTCACCCAAATGAGTCACTACTATGTGACCAGTGTTGGGCTTCTTTTCCTGGTTAATATTTTCCCTGGAACTACTGGCCAAGGGGAATCAAGACGACAAGAACCTGGGGACTTTGTGAAGCAGGATATTGGCGGGTAAGAACCCTTAACTCTTAGAATGAAAGAAGACTGTGATAAAGGCTTGCCTTAGACCAAAACTTCATATTTTTCCTCACAGATGAACCCAAGTACTCTGATACTTATAAATTACATTGTATTCAGAAAGAAATCATCAGCTCATACCCTCAAGGCGGAAAGAGATCTCAAAGGCCTTTCTTCTTTGGCAACTGCCTAGCCCATGCTTGAACCTCCTCTGTAATATCTTAAAAGCAGTTCTCTCCAGCCTTTTGCTCTCAATTTTATCTTTTCTCTCTTAGATCATCTTCAATCTGTCCCTTTTTATTGGCTCTGGCCCATTAGCATTTAAACATGATCAAGAATGTCCCATCTTAAATTTAAAAATCTTCCCTCCAGATAGTGCCTTAAGACTTTGCTCCCCTTCACAGCCGTATTTCCTGAAGAGGTGGCATGCTTCATTGTCTCTATGTATCTCTCACATTCCTCCACCTGCTGCTATATGACTTCCAATGCCATGTCTCTAAGGCAACTTCTCTAACCAAGATGGCCAACGTTGGCTCTGTTGCTAAAATGAACAGCTTGTCTGTCCTTATGTTACTCAATTCCTTTAGTAACATGTTGCAGTATTAAATGTTGTTGACTTCTCCCTCCTTAACTTCTTTTTATTATGAAATAAAACACACAAATAGAAACATGCATAAAATATAAATTTAAGTTTAAGAATAATTCTCTCTTTGACTTCAGAGACACCACAATTCCCTGGTGCTTAGATTAGGTTCTGTAGAAGTAAGGCATGGAACAAAGATTCTTGAGCAAATGATTTGTTGAGAATTCACGCAGGAGAAACCTATAAGGAAGTAAGGGAAGCAAGACAGTAAAAGGGAAGAAGGAAAACAAAGGTGTAGCCTCAATTTGACCCCATGGGGAGGTGTGAAACATAAAGGGCACTACAGATTTGTCCTATCTTCGGGCGAAGGGCCAGGCTTTCATATCCTCATCTCAATCAGTCCTTACCTGTGGGCCTCCTGGAGGAAGATATATCCTCCCAGACATTTTAGGGTGAGGTGGCTCCCTTCAACAGGTGGTTCTCCAAAGTAGCTGGAGGATGGTTTCACTGGCCCAGTAAACTGAGTCTGGGCATAGTACCAATAATAAATACTGCACTTGGTTTTCTTTATACATATATGGCTATGCTTTCTACAATATTTTCACAATGTTATGCAGCTATATCAAAGGCCTTTGTGATATAAAGATCTTTTATAGTCTTCTCTGCTTTTGTTCATCCCTCAGGTGTTGGTGTTTTTCTTTGTTTTGTTCTAGGAGCTCTTCTTACCATACAAATGCCCTAAGTGACTTCTTCCATTTCTATGACATTGTTACCTTATATACATAAATGCCAATGAGTATCATCTCAGTCTTCATTCCTGACTTCTCTTGAGTATCTGACTTCTGCATCCAAATATCTATTGGACATATCCACTTGGCTATTCCACAAAATCCTTAAACTAAGCATGTCCAAAGTAGTCTCATTGTCACCATCTTCCTCCTTCACGCTAAATAAAAAGCAAAACAAAACAAACAACAAATAAACAAAAAATATTCCTCTTCCACTTTTTCCTGTTTCAGCCAATGGCACTACCACACACCCAGTTGCTAAAGCCAAAAACTTGGAATCAATTTTGCCAGTTTTCTACCCTTCGCTCTCCAGATTGAATCAATTACCAAGATATGTCATTTCTACCTCCCACATCCCTTGGATTGATCTACTCTTTCCCAACTTTCCTGCTACCACCCTAGTTTAATTTAATGTTGTTTCCCACTTGGACCACAGCAAGAGCCTCTAGTTTATCTTACTTCCTAAAGTCTTGTTCCCATCCAAACTAACCTCTACTCTATAGCCAGTGTTTCTTCTATAATGCATACTTACCCAATTTAGGGCCCTTTAATGGCTTCCTATTGTCCCTAGAATAAAGTCCAAACACCTTAACATGATTTTATAAGGTGCATTATGATCCAGACTCTGCCTTCTTTGTTAGCCTTATTTCTTAGTCCTCCTGCCCCCAAACCCTGTGTTCTTCAACAATGTTGAACCTCTTTTAGACTTTAAAATCCCATTTCATCCAGGGAATATTATTACTAGAAATGGCCCCTTAGCCTTGCAATATTTCGGTATTACACAGAATATGTTATTCCTTGGTAGTGCCTTTCTTTTTTTTTTGTGGTTTTACATTTGGTCATGGTCTTATATTCTTGGAAGCATGCATCTTGAAGTAGGAATTGTTCCTAATTATTTTTGCAGGGTTGATTATCTTAATGTATTATCTTAATGATTATCTTAATGTCTTTTCATCTTCTATCAACATTTTTGCAGTAATCTCTGGGGCTGAGGCTGCAGAACTGGACTTGTATGTCCTCAGAATCTTGGCATATGAAACTCATTTTTTTTCTTTTTCCAGGTTTTGAAAATCAAACCAATTCTGTTATTATTAACTTCTCACGTATTTGATTTCACTGGGCCATGATAGATATTCTAAATAAGATGGAGTTTTAAATATAAATTCTTACTTCTTCAAGCATCAAAGCCTTTTTAAATTTTAAGTCTGAGAATAAAGTTTTCTGAAAATGTATTGCATATATTTTCTTACAATCCTAAACAAGGATTTTAAACAGAGTAGTCCCTTTTATTGGTAGCTTTTTGTCATCATAAAGAACATTCAAGGCCAGGCACGATGGCATTTGCCTGTAGTCCCAGCAACTGGGGTGGCTGATGAGGGAGGATCTTTTGAGCCTACACATTCCAGACCAACCTGTGCAACACGGTGATGTTAAAATAAAAATTAAAAAAAAAACACAATCTTTGTTGCGTCTAAAAATAAAAAAAATAATTACATTCATTTTATGTCTTTTTTCTTTT
Source organism: Indri indri (assembly GCA_004363605.1). Taxonomy (NCBI): domain Eukaryota; kingdom Metazoa; phylum Chordata; class Mammalia; order Primates; family Indriidae; genus Indri; species Indri indri. The sequence goes on from RJWJ010024020.1 coordinate 12,020, forward strand.
TGTCTCTATTTTCAGTGTTAATTGTCACCTCTCCTCTGTACATTGGTTTGTTTACACCCTCTTGGTGATTAGAAAACCAGATAGCCAAGCCTTTTAGCAATTATATTAAAAGAGGAGGCCAAGAAATCCTGCCTGAAAAAGCAGAGTGAAGTGCTTGTTTTTAATACAGAGGCATAATGAGTACATGTTTCTTGAATTAGAAACATTGTTTTGTTTACTTTCTTCCAAGTCTAATGCAATTCATACTTTGGAGAGATGAGACTACTAAAAACCTGGCTCCAAATATTAGGGTTGGCACTCTATTTGCACTTGCTAGAAATAAAGAAATCAATAGAACTTTAAAATATATCATATATGCCGGTAATTCTGATACTTAACAGAGTTACTGGTTCTTTTTTTTTTTTGCTTGTTTTCATAATTTGTTAATTTTGTTTTTTTGTGTTGAAAAAATCCATTTGCTGTATTATTTTATCCAACTTTAGTGGTTTATTCACTTAAATCACCCGGGTTGGCTGCCTCAGTAGCTTCAACAGTGGTTTATTGAGCAGTACTTTGTATAAATCATGTGCTAGCTGCAATGGTTCTCAACATTTGGTATGTGTAAGCAAGAAAGAAGTCTCCACACCTGAAGATTGTGATTTAGGAGCTCTAGGGATAGGGGCTAATAATCTGCATTTTATCAAATTTCCAAGACGATTCTGATGTAAGGAATCTTTGATCAATACTTTGAGGATACAGTTCCTATTTTCAAGGAACTAACCGTATAATTGGAGATTTGGGATTCTAGAACTTTAGAATAGCCCAGATGGGAAAAACCACAGAAAGCATCTAAATCTGATCTCTCATTTTGTATATGAAGAGACTGAGGTTCAGAAAGGAAAATTGACTTTCCTAAGCTCTTACGGCAAATTAATGGTGGAGCCAGGTCTAAAACACTAGTCTCTGATTCCAGGTCCTATGTTCTTGAGGAAAACCTACAGAGAATAATTTTAACTTCGTATAATAAATACATTTCTCATACCCCTGCTTCCTGGTCCAGTATTTTGACCATCAGCAAATGGAACTATATATGTGAACAATGTTTAGTTGAACTGTTATGAAATTATCATTTTTCTGGGTCAGAATGGTTGAATATCAGCAATTTCATAATGAGTCAACAAGTAAGTGCCTAAGTAGCAATTAAGTGCCAAATGGATCTTCTATCGAGGTCTGACTACAGTTTGTTGAATCTGTCAGGATCCCAAAGAATACAGACAGGACATTTCAATTAAGATTATTTGAGAAAGGTAGATTTTCAGAGAGACTATTCATAAAGTTATGATCTAGGTAGAAGGAAACCACAAGGAATAGAGCAAGAACCTAAAGACATAGCATGTAGAACAAGGCTTCTTAAGAGGTGCAGAGATTCTCAGTGGGGGAAATCACCAGCCTGAGGAGATATCATAGGGAGATAGTCAAGGAATTACATGCTCAGACTTTACTCTTCTTCTTCCTCTGATCTTCAGCCAAGGTAGCCAAATTCGAGTTGAAGCCAGAGGCCAATGGAGCCTGTTGATATAGTTCATACATGTCAGCCTTCTAAGAAAGAGTACAGGATGGAGAAGAGTGGAGAATATATATGAAAGAGAAAATGAAAGACTGTGTGCACAAGACCTCATATTTACATGTTAAGAATAAAGTGGAGACCACGATTTGGGAGGAACATGGCACAGCACTAACACTTTTTCTGCATGAAGATTATATGGTGGTGGCAGTGGTGACAGCTGATGCTGTGAACTGAAGAAGAGATAATGAGTGAGTTGCTTATTTCCTTGTCACGTCTACAGCCTAAATTGGTGCCACTGTCCAAAGGTGCCCGTCCTTGTAAGCATCTTGAAAAGTATTCTCTTAGTCCTCTTAATCTCAGAATAAACTGGCACCTGCAGCCATACATGTATTTACTGCGATTTGAAGTCCAATCCCTTCTATTTACATGCAATCTCTATTATGCAATCAATGCGTCAATACTCTTAGCATTCAATTATCAAATTTTAAACTTTCAGAACCAGACATGAGACCTAAGTGATTGTCAGTTTTTAGGCTCCTATCCTGGGCAGAAATCCCTCCCGCATTATGCTTGATGATTGACCTGGCAGGTTGAATCCCTCCAGTGATAAGCTGCATCACTACCACAGGGCATAGATCCAGGTGCTTCCTATATTGAGCTGAAGCCTCCAACACCTCCCAGTTATAAGGACCCGTAACATTGGTTTCCTCTTCCATATAGCAGCTTTCAGGTCTACTCCATGCTTTCTTGTCTGCAGGTTAACTCATTTCTTTCAACTATTCTTCTGACATACTATGGTTTCTCAGACACTGCCTCAAACTGGACACTGTCCTTTGTTCTCTAATTAGATGATTTTGAAACTTAAGAATTTATACTTATTTGTGGTTTTCATATTCCATCGTGTTAGTTTAAACTTTATATTCATATAGCTCTTACTATGTACCAAGCACTGTTCTAAGTACTTTTATATGTTAACTCCTATAATCCTTATAACAGACCTGCTAGTTAGGTGATGCTATTATTCCCGTTTTAAAGATAAAACGCGGAGACACAGAGTGGTCAAGTAAGTTGCCAAAGCCCACACAGCTAGAAAGTGACAGAGCTGGGACTAAAAGCCAGAGAGGCTGGCTATTAATGACTACAACCTATTGCTTTTTATGATTTTGGCCACTTTCAAGTAAGAATTAGGCACATGTCCATTTCTTTCATGCATGTAAACATTTACTTATATATAACAATCGCTCAATCTCTGAATACTTAATATCTCAGCCATATGGCTGTATACTGTATTAAGTCGGGGCAAATGCAGTTTTCTTATAGGACCTGGAGGAATAAGAAATATCATTTGAACTTACCATTTTGTGTTATAAAATGGAAATGTAGCATTTGTGATACTGGACAGGGGTGGACATTCGAGGCCAAGATCAAGTACGGTTCGTAGGTGATGCTGTGACTTCCTAATGCATGATGTCAGGAGGAAAGATTGTCTCAGTATTGCTGATACTAAATTTGATCGCTTGTTAAGACGATGACTGTCAGGACTCTCCATTGTAAGAATATCAGCCACCAGGATTGATTGAGCTGGTGGACAGCTCATTGCTTTTATCATAGCTGTGAGTGCGGGGGAAAAAAAGCAAATAATAGTGGGCCAGAGAATATTCATAGTACTGTGGTTTTCCCTTCTTTCTTGTCAAAATTATTTCTCCATATACACAGTGTTATAAATGGTTCTCAGTCTGGCCTATGAAAGCCCACTTAACCAGAAATGTTGCTGAAATAGTGCTCATGCATTGGCACTATGGTTACAATCGTTCAGATAAATTACGTGTAATAGACCTGCATAATATTGCCTCAAAAACTAGCTACCTTATGGCATTGTTTCAAAGGAAGAATGTACTCTTACTTCTTTGCAAATTTTGCTTGGATTACAACACATTTTAAGTTGGGGTATGCCTGCTTATGTTCATATGGAATCACATCTCTAAGGTCTACTTACCTTGCTATTTTATCATTCACAACATGTACTAGTTAAATCTTCCTGTGCATTTTTTTTTGTGTGAAACAGTGGCTTTCAGTTACCAGGAAGGCATGAAGGTTTTGGTCTTTATTTTACTTTAACTCAGCAAATAATGATAGTGTGAATAGGCAGGGCATGTGTTGGGTGGGTGTGTCTCAAGTCAGTCCTTCTCTAGTTTTATTACCAGGCTATAGAAACTATTTCAGAAAAGAACAGCTGTGCTTTTTGAGATGGATTGGGCATACTCTAGCTAAAAATCAGGGTTTTTTTTTCCCTTTAAGTGGCTTTTGTAAAGACATTAGAATGTGTGCTATTGAATTCCAGGTGTTTCTCATTCCCTCCCCAGTATATTACTGGTGTCCCTAGTGCTGAATCTTTACTTAGACATTTCCACTTATAGGAAAGACTGGGATTAAAAAATGAAAACATGAGGAAAGTTGAGAAATGGTGAGTAATCTGATTTGACTATGATTTCTGGTCAGAAAGTAAAGTGGTAGAATTTGCAGCTGTAAATATATATTGGGAACAGATGGCAGAAGGCCATGAATGTTAGGCTAAGGAGTTGGAATTTTATTTGGTAAATGGTGAAGAGTTACGGAAGGATTATGAGCAGTGCAAAGACATGATCTGTGCAGTAATTTTGAATTGTCATTATTTTTAGAAATCTGTTTTTCCCCAGGAGATATGCAGTAGTAGGAAAAATGCTATCCTTTTAATTAAGTAAATTTCTCTTCTCTTTTGGTTGTTGTATCAACTGCATCAGCAACTCCACATCTGTGCCTCTCATGCTTCCCCCTAACATAAACACCCCAGAGTCCTTGATGAAGTTGTTGAATTAATGCTGTTACTGCAACATCCTGCACTTAATCTCCTGCTGGTCAGTGAGCTTGGCCTTCTTCTGTAGCTTGAAAGCATATGTCTTTCAAAGGATTCTCATTGCATTTTCAGGAGTTTGGGGAGTAATTAATGAACAATCCTCATTTACAAAAC